>JAZEWT010000032.1:2137480-2158358 GCA_036362905.1 Mordacia mordax | reverse complement strand
TGATTCGCCCGACCTTTTTTTGGCGCCCCAATTAAGACACCCCAATTAAGACACCCCAAAGGTTACGAAGGCCATCATTCACCGAGGTCATGTGTTCAAGCCAGCAGTGTTAGCAAGGCATTTCATTTCCCCTCCAGGGTGCCAAAGCCAGAGAGCCTCTGTAACTCGTGTAAATATTTCACGCACCCACTTCCATCCTCCCAAGTGATTTAGAACAGCTGTTCTAAACTCTGTGCACACCAATTGCAAGATTTTATACCAGGACTCGTTTAAACCACTTGAGCCCTTTGTTTAAAACAAAAAATAATTGCGCTTCCAAAGCGCTTTTCACCCGAGGGTCACAAAGCGCTGCACAGAGCCGCAGAGGGAATGGCATGTTAACAACAACGACATATGACCGGGACAACAATAACGGGTTTTTTTACATCAGGGATGTTACTATTACACCTTGTGGAGTTATAGGCACGAATGTTTTTTTCTGGCACACAAACCCTGTGTATTGCTTTCGTAAAGGTTACGCCATTACCCATTAAAACGGTATAATTTAAACACGTGTGAAGTCTCAGAGCACGTGTTCGCTTGCGGCAGTCTGCACGCTGGTGTGGTGCTCATAAGCGTTCGAAATTGCCTTGGTCGCGGGCAATTCTCAAGATGTCTGCAAATCGTTCGCAACATCGGTGGGAGGGAACCACGCGCGCGAATGTGTTCGTGAGTTAGTTGGCTTGGTGGCTCAGTTTGTAAGATACCGTGCGAGACACTGAAACCTTCGATGCGAATCCTGGTGTCGTGTCTCCAATTAAAATTGGCGTCTCAAGTGTTGCGAATTGGTTGTCAGCAAAGCTAAAAATGACTGCACAAAATTACAATGGCATTGGATTTTTTTTTTTGCACTTATTCTGGCTTAGTCCTGCTTTGGAAAACTGCACTGTTGGTTTGACATGTAGCGGACAGCCTTTGGTGGCGAGGTGTGTAATATATGTACCCACAGAAGCGTCTGTATAGTTGATCTGTAAATTTGTTTTCCATACTTATTATCTAACATTGTGGTGCACACGTTGTCTCGGGGTTTTACATGGAAAAGCATTTGTTGCTTGATGTCAGTAATACAATTCAAACCGAGGTTTGAAACAAAGTATAGTTGGCGTCACTGTGCTATGCGCAATCTCCTAAAAGTGGCTCTAATTGTCAGCGGAGAGAAGGCACCAGTGACCGCGATTACTTCTATGCTAACCTAATGCGGGCCTTTTAGCAATGACCATTAGCACATGGAAACATTTGTCTCGGATGTCTAGTCCGATAAACGCAGTGTGTGTGCTGGAGTGGTGATTAATGGCGATGTCTGGGTTTACCCGTTTCGCCCATTAGGAGAAGGAAAGGGAGCTCAAGAGAAAACTGCAGAGCTTCCTAAATGACCTCGCCGTCCTTGGCACACTCAGGGTTGGAAGTCATTTTAACTTGACTCTTAAATTACACGTTGACTTCGCAAACGTAAGTGGCCTATCTCACGCCAGTTGACCTTACTCAAGTCTGTGTTGTCCAGGGATTCCGCTACTTTTCTTCCTACCTGAGGGGCAGAGAAGAGCTGGCGCTCACAGTTCTCAATCAGAGCGACGTAAGTTGAAAGGTCAGGTTGAAGTCACAAATTGAGATGGCTAAGTCGCTCAGCGCAATGGGCTGGCACTGGTGATACCTACACCCAATTCCAGGTAGCCACCGGTAATTAAACTGCGTTGATGGTGGCTGCACAAAACTACAATCACATAAATTTGGTTCTACAGTCAATTTGAATATGTAGCAGCTCTTGAGAATTACAAACATTATTTTCACTGTGATGTGGCAAGACAATATGCTCAGTGCCAATGTGCGCGGAATACAGTATACCTTGACCATACTGTGTGGAAGTGTACCACTGTGTGGGAGATTATTCTGTTTATTATATTTACGGAGAGACTGGCCTCCACTGCAGAAACGTGAGATTTTCACCACTGATTTTGGGATATAAACAGCACTGAGGAAACATACAAAAACAAGAAGGCACAACGGGAATTATATCTTGCTGTGAACCAACAAAAAAAACGCAGAAGCAAATCTTGCAAGTGGTATGATAAAAAAAAAGAAAATGTGGGAAAACAATTTCACGCAGGCGCAACGTGTAAAAAGCACAATTATTATGTCGTGGACAAGGTGTTGCTCGTCGCATCTAAACTTAGATGCTCGTTGGCGGTGCGAGCAGAATGCGGGCGCATGTGTTGGCGGCACAGCGTCGCTGAGCGGGAGCTTCAATGCTGCAGCTTTGCCTTACGATGCTGCCTCCCTCCTCATCTCCTTACGCACACAGAAAAGGTCGGTGGCCATCAGCATGCCCAATCCCCGTTCGCACCACTGTGCTTAACACACACCGCTCTCGTTAACATTATTCGCCAGCGGTAGTTAAAGAGAAAAATTTTGAAATTTTGATCATCGGCCTCACCTCATCAACAAATTCTGCTGTGCTGCCGGCATTTTATGGGCAAGAACTATTCACCAACAGCCGCGTCGATCGCTTCCTCTCTCCACCTCGCCTCACACGTTAGAGGCATCCTCAGGCGCAGGATGCCTCGAACGTGGGAGGCGAGGTGGAGAGAGGAAGCGATCGCCGCGGTTGTCCCGAGACAGCAGCTGCTCGAAGCAATCATCGTACATCGAGCCGTGAAAACCGAGATCATTACATTCACCAACACATAAATCTCTCACAAAAATAATCATTGATCTCTGATGTGAATTGTTTGTCATTACATTACAGTGCGATGACTTATGAATTTGAAAAAAACGCTCATGAAAGATAGGGTTTCCCAGCTTTTTTTTTCATTATATCCATTTTAACCGATGGTCATTATGGCCTTGGCTATTGTATTGATTTTTTTTACTGTGATATGCAGTTTAGAAGGCGGCACGGTGGCCCAGTGGGTAGCGCTGTCACCTCACAGCAAGAAGGTCCCAGGTTCAAATCTCGGCTCGGGAGCCTTTCTGTGTGGAGTTTGCATGCTCTCCCCGTATCCGTGTGGGTTTTCGCCGGGCACTCCGGTTTCCTCCCACAGTCCAAAAAACCATGCCGCTGCATGGGTTAATTGGCTTGCAGACTAAATCGCCCGCTTGCCCGGTGACGGACTGGCGTCCCATCGTGGATATATCCCTGCCTTGCGCCCTGTGTCTGCCGGGATAGGCTCCGGCTCACCGCGACCCTGTACAGGACTAAGCGGTCTCTTGACAATGAGATGAGATGCGGTATAGCTACGTGTGTGGATACGCGAGTGCAGAATAAGCGGGTTCGGCCACATGGACGTGGGTCTCCCTCCAGCCTCTCCATGCGATAAAGAACCCAGCCTACCGGTACATTGCCCAGGCCACAAGCGAAACACCCTCACCTTTACGCACCTCTGGGACTGCCCATACTTTACAGTACATCTTCCACTGACATTGCCTCGATCCTTAATGGATATAAAAGTTAGGAGAGAACTTGTTGTTCTGCAATGGAAAATAGGCAATTATACTTTATACCCTTTTTTTATATTGTACTCGAAGCAATAAAAATAATCCACTGTTTCGTAATAAAATACCAATATACGTAGATTTTTTTTTTAAGTTTGTCAGATTTATACTGCGGTGAATACATTCACATTAATAAAAGCACAAATTACAAGGCGTTAAATGAGCTGTCAGTCTTAATTGTTGCCTGTTGTCGTCTTAAGGTTTCCCTCTGCAGTTCAGTTTGTTGCGAAGGAAATTCCATTTTTCCAGTTACCCAGCTGGAGACATTGAGTTATTGTTTGGGTGAAGTGTAAGCCATAGCCAGCAGATGGGAAACTCGGGGCATAGATTACTTATAGTGGTATCATATCAAATTTATGGGATTAGCAAAAATGTGTTAACATTGAGAAATGAACAAGTATGTTTTCCACAGCCAATTTTGAAGATTCATAGTCGATTTTAGGTGACGCCACCTAATCTAGCAAAATAAAAAAAACAGAAATTTCGCTTGATCCATAGCATCGCGATCAATCACATTCTGGCCAACGCGACGGAAACTCACAGGATTTGGAACCGTGTTTGCCGGCAGGGCGAGGGGCAAACGCTCTTCCTGGTGGCCGGCTACGCGCGCTACGGGTGCCCCTACGTGTGGGCTCGCTCGAGCCACGAGCGGCTGCTGCGCCTCGATGCGAGCGACACCTCCGTGCGGGACAACCCGCTCAAGCTACGCACCACCGCTGCCTGGCCCAACGCCGGTGGGTCAGCGTACGCTCGTTTCCATGCCACTCACTTCATACCCACTTTCCACTGCACAAGCAAGCCATGCGTGAACCGTGCTTAGCCAGTCCAGCATGGCTGATGGGGAGGCACCAGGTTGTTTCTGAACTGCTGGACCCAAGCCGTCACTAAGATCGTATACTGGTGTGAGCGGTTGCGCAGCTGTTAGGACAATGCACTCAGACGGTTGCTGTTTGTCTGCCCTCCGATTGTCTTACGTTGTTTTTAGAAAGTTTGTTGTCGCAGGAATCCCGCATCTTGTACTTTCTGCTGTAATAATAACCATCTGCCTGTAAACATCGTGACCTGCTGAGCAGAGCACTGGACAGCTACATATCAGCATTTTGGCACAGCAGGGAGAACAAGTGGTATGTTTGTCAGTATTTAAACTACCAATAACACCTACGGTTGTTCCATGACCGGCCAGCGAGCATTCCACTACTGGATGACCTCAGTGCACCTTGGTGGTGACATCACCGCGGCATGGCGTTTGTTGTTACAGCCGTTGCTGCACGCGCGCGCCTCTTTTGTTTGCCTCGACGCCGTGCCGCGCAGCGAGCGTGGACACGGCCGTTGTTGCTCACGGCGCCCGACATGCCTGTGTGCGCAGACGTGCACGTGTGGGACGTGGTGGCGGAGGTGGTGCGCCTGTGCACGTGGCCCGCACCCCGCAACCCGCTGGCGCTGGACATGGCTCTGCTGCGGGCCCTCCCGCCCACCGAGAGGGGCCTGGCGACGGGCGCGCTGCTCGCCTTCCTGCACCGCGTGTGCACCACTTCAGACCGCAGCAAGCCGCTGCGTTCCGCAGGTGTGGGGACAGGGGACGCGGCAGCGGAGGTCCTGACGGCCATGCCTGCCGAACGTAAATCCTTACAGTGGTAGGGAAACGTTTTTCCTCACGGGCCATCTGATGCACGAAGCAGCATTAGAAAATAATGGCTTTACTTTCATGGTGATTACGAGCAAAGTGGAAACTTATTATCCTCCCACTATATAAATTAAATTGCAATTTTGACTTGTGGTGAAATAAAAGTATGGTGTTACGTAATATGCAAGGCATGGTAAAAGGATGGATCCTTTGGTCACAATCATGACTTTTTGCCACTTATGTTAGGGTCGCCTATTCATATTAACAGAAATGCAAGTTGATCGTATCAACAGTGCATCCACTATGGTGTTAGGAGCATTTCGACCAGCTTGTGCGCAGGCACTCGTTGGGACTGTCACGGGACGAGACGGTGATGACTTGAAACGATTTTCATCCAGCAGTGGCTCAATCATGGCCGATGACAATTCCAATGCAAAACCGTCCCAAGGTAGGATGACCGCACCGAGCCTCACCGGACCTCGCCCGTGCGTCTCTCACAGTGCTGGCGGAACTGCCGCCCCTCACTCAACTGCACATGGAGTCCATGCGGTCAGTCATGACCAACAGCAGCCCGCCGCCAGCGCCGCCTGCAACCACACCCCCTAGCCCGCGGCCGACAACCTTCATTGGCCGGCCCGTCACCCTGGTGACAGCCCCCGGACAATCGACGGCAGATGACGGTGCGGGAGGGTGGCGGTTTGAGTTGGGGCCTCCTCCCCTGCGGCCAAAACCCAAGTGAAGCTCGAGGCGGGACGATGCGGAGAGGAGGGACTTTCCCGGTGGCTCGGGCGATGCATACGCGCGTACGGGAAGGCGCTCTGGCTCGCCTTACACGTTCCACTGTGCGCCGTGTCATAACCGCGGGCGTTTTACAGCCTTAAGCTTAATTCTCTGGAAGTTAACAAGATATTTAAAAGCTCTTAAACACTGATCAGCAAAAGTTTTTATCAAATAAACTGAGCGATTGTGAACACTTAAGCCATACCTCGTCATTACTTGTGGGGTTGTTTTTGCATAAACTGCTGCAGTTGAGAAGTAATGAATTTATGCTCTGTTACGTAGGGCTATTAAAGGCTAACGGTGACATGGGCAAGTCCTAATGGTTATAGAATTATGATTCAGCAGAATTGACTCATGTTTTTAGCAAAACTATGACAAGCCAATGACACGTGAGTAATATCAAATCATTTTAGAGTCTGCCATGGATTGACGGAAAGCTTTCGATTTGAATATTCGTATAGGGGCGGCGCGGTGGCCCAGTGGTTAGCGCTGTCGCCTCACAGCAAGAAGGTCCCGGGTTCGAATCTCTCGGCTCGGGTGCCTTTCTGTGTGGAGTTTGCATGCTCTCCCCGTGTCCGCGTGGGTTTTCGCCGGGCACTCCGGTTTCCTCCCACAGTCCAAAAAGCATGCTGCTGCATAGGTTAATTGGCTAGCAGGCTAAATTGCCCCGCATTGCCCGGCGATGGACTGGCGTCCCATCGTCGGTATATCCTTGCCTTGCGCCCTGTGTCTGCCGGGATAGGCTCCGGCTTCACCGTGACCCTGTATAGGACTAAGCGGTTGCAGATAATGAGATGAGATATTCGTATATGTACATCCGTCAAAATAAAATTTGCCATTCTTTACTGACAACGTACCCCCCTAGATAGCCGATAGCACCATGTTTTATCCAGGCGGTCAGCCATCCAAGTACGAGTCAGGCTCAACTCAGCTTGGCGTGTCTGAGATCTGACAGAATAATAATAATAATTGCATTTTTAGAGCACGATTCACCCGAGGGTCACAAAGCGCTGCACAGAGCTGTGGAGAGAACGGCGTGTCAACAGGAACGGCAACAACACCACAGCACAGTGGTCTTAGTTCGTCCAGAATATTTGTGCGTGGTTTTTTTTTTTCAGAAACCGGTAAAAACGTCTAATAATAATGTAGGACTTGTAACACACCATCTATATAATAATAACTGCATTTTTGGAGCGCTATTCACCCGAGGGTCAGAAAGCGCAGCACAGACTTGCGGAGAGAACGGCATGCCACAACAACGACATGACATTAAATCAGCAACAATAACGATTTTTTTAGGGCACATTCTGCGTGATTTTCTTTTCAGTCCCTTGCACTTATGTCCGTCAAGGCATTGACGGGATGGGGGTTTAACGCTCCTCGGGTCGCGGTTCGTCGCTCGGAAGGTCCAGGCTACCAGGCACCAGCTCGCACTCGAAGTGGCGGGCGAATGCACGCAGCAGTGGCGTCTCGGCCTCTGAGACGGCCACGCGGCGATCCAGCTCCCGCGTCAGCGACGTGACGCCCAGGCCCTCCAGGCCACACGGCACCACGTGCTCGAACCAGCGCAGGTCGCAGTCGCAGTTCAGCGCCAGGCCGTGCCACGTCACGAAGCGGGCGCAGTGGATGCCTATCACAGAAAATCAAGCTTAAGCAGCCGTCGCTAGAGCAACAGCAGATTATTATTTAAAATTCTCAAGTATCCTTTGCGAAGGAAGGACCGCCCCTCACTAAGTTGTTAACAAGCGAGTCAACGTAGAGCCCTTTTTTGTCAGTCCACTGCTGAATGAAGACCTCCCCATGCCATGTCAACCATTCGGGTAGCTGAAGCATATTTTACCACGCTGGCTTGGAATGCAACTTAGGTCACAAGAGTTTCACAACGGAGTGTTCAAACCGACGCACCACCACTCCACACTGAGTTGATTTAAACTGCGAAACAATATTCTTAGATTCTTGAGCGTCTTAAGAGGATAAGAATCGATATTGATGTATTAAATGAGTTCCTAGATCCCGGCTATTACTGATCATTTATTACAATTCCATCTAACTTTCCCTCTGAATCCCGCAGAGGTGCGTGCTCGCAGCTTCAGCAAACAGTGTTGGGATCAATTACAATTACACCAGCAATGCTACCTCGTCGTCGCCGCCACCACCGCCACCACCGCCACGATCGTCTGTGCGGCAAAACCGTGCGGAGCGCACGCGGCGGAGAGGGGGTCGCAGGACTAAATGTCTGCGAGGTTTCAGAGCGACGGCGATGGACTGGCGTCCCATCGTCGGCATATCCTTGCCTTGCGCCCTGTGTCTGCCGGGATAGGCTCCGGCTTCACCGTGACCCTGTATGGGACTGAGCGGTTTCAGACAATGAGATGAGATGAGATGCTACCTCCAACTACGGTGAACGTCACACGGTGTCGCATTTGATCAGGGGGTGATTGCAATTACAACTGTAGCCGTGCCGGGGCCTGCTCGACGCGCGCCGCTCACCGATGGCGCAGATCTTGCGCTCGCCCACCCAGACGCCCGTGTGCTGCTCGTGCGAGTGCGCGGGTACGCCAAGGTCGCGGCACGCGTCCGCCGCCACGCGCTCCAGCTGGCACACGTACCAGCGCAGGCTCCTGCGGTGCCGGGCTAGGTGCAGCACGGGGTAGCACACGAGCTGGCCGGGCCCGTGGAACGTGATGAGACCGCCGCGGTTTGTGCGGTGGAAATCGGCACCCAGAGCTCGTAGCCGGGTCTCCACTTCGGCCGGGTAGGGCGCCTGATTTATGAGTTTTGCGTGATGAATAATGGTCAAATAACACACCTCGTACATAATAAAAATGTGCACATTTGGTGGTATGTATGACATTCTTACAGCACGAACTTATCACGAATATATAGTCTGATATACAATTTGCAAACAACATAAAATATATTCCGGGCGGCACGGTGGCCCAGTGGGTAGCGCTGTCGCCTCACAGCAACAAGGTCCCGGGTTCGAATCTCGGCTCGGGTGCCTCTCTGTGTGGCGTTTGCATGTTCTCCCCGTGTCCGCGTGTATTTTCGCCGGGCACTCCGGTTTCCTCCCACAGTCCAAAAAACATGCCGCCGCATAGGTTAATTGGCTCGCAGACTAAATTGCGGTCAGTGCCCGGTGATGGACTGGCGTCCCATCGTGGGTATATCCCTGCCTTGTACCCTGTCTGCCGGGATAGGCTCCGGCTTACCGCGACCCTGTACAGGACTAAGCGGTTTCTGACAATGAGATGAGATAAAATATATTTCAAACTTTGTACCACGCTGCCGGCACGTTTGATCTATTATTTTTCAGACGCCATGACAGAACAATTATCGCTTGTTGTGACAAAAGAGAGCACGTATATTTACACCGTTAATGCGCCCGCAGTATTAATCCGGGCGACCTAAGTGACTCGAACCCTTTGCAAAAAGCGCCAATGCGCCCGCAGTATTAATTCGGGCGACCTAAGTGACTCGAACCCTTTGCAAAAAGCGCCGAGCGCGCCCGCAGTATTAATCCGGGTGACCCAAGTGACTCGAACCCTTTGCAAAAAGCGCCGAGCGCGCCCGCAGTATTAATCTGGGCGACCCAAGTGACTTGAACCCTTTGCAAAAAGCGCCGAGCGCGCCAGCTCTCGACCGTGTTCGCGGGCAGATAGAACCTCCCGGCCCGCAAGCATCCACCGTGGCCGCGCGTTTGTCACTCACTTGCCGGATGCCCACGGTGTACACGGGCTCGTGCTCGCACAGCAGCAGAGTGTCGGGCGGCGCGGGACCGCTGGGTGGGGCCGCCAAGTGGTCCAGCAGCGCTCGCGCCAGACGCGTCTGCGCGGCGAGGGCCTGCGCGTAACCCACGCGGCCCAGCGACACCACCCGCACCGCGCGGCCCGTTGCGGCCGCCACCACCATCGCTCCCGTCGCAGGTTCAACCACCCCCCGGGTGCTCAAAACCAATGCGGCGAATCCAGGAATCAGATCATCCAATGTCCTCAGCATGCATTCATTCGTCTTGATTGTATGTCTGCTTCAACTTGGCGTGATGTTTCTCTTTTGCTCCACCTTTATGTGATACGGTTTGTGTTCATACCAAGTCGTCGACATTTAAAAAATAAACGTTAATAGTTTGTGTATTTACACAAGTCTCGCTATTGTCGCAACACGTCCAAGATGAGCCCGCGTGGGATTTAAAACCAATCTCGTCTGAATTATTTATAGAATATTGCGGCGGGGACCTCCCTTTGACCTTCGAAGGTCACGAGCACTGCGGGTCCGTCACTCTCGTGACCGCGTGTCCGTCACTCTCGTGACCGCGTGTCCGTCACTCTCGCGACCGCGTGTCCGTCACTCTCGCGACCGCGTGTCCGTCACTCTCGTGACCGCGGGTCCGTCACTCTCGCGACCGCGTGTCCGTCACTCTCGTGACCGCGTGTCCGTCACTCTCGCGACCGCGCGCCTGTCACTCTCGCGACCGCGTGTCCGTCACTCTCGCGACCGCGCGCCCGTCACTCTCGCGACCGCGCGTCCGTCACGCTCGTGACCCCGGTGACCCTCCGGAATACGCAGCGGCGCCCGCGTGACTCTCCGCTCCTGTGCGGCCTCGCTTCGTAGAAACCCTCGACGACGGGCGCGGGGTGGCCGGAGGACCTCGACGCCGCTCGCCGCACCTCCAGCAGGTGCCGCACCACGATGAGCAGGAAAACGACGACGCCCAGAGCGTTCACCAACACCGCCAGGCCGGCGCCTGGATCCCGAGCCGCCATAGCTCACGGCCGCCCTCCATCGGTCAGGCGCTGCAACAACAGAGGATTTGTATTTTCCTTCTCATCTCATGTCATTGTCAGAAACCGCTTAAGTCCTGTACAGGGTCGCGGTGAGCCGGAGCCTATCCCGGCAGACACAGGGCGCAAGGCAGGGATATACCCACGATGGAACGCCAGTCCACCGGGCACTGCGGACAATTTAGTCCGCGAGCCAATTAATCTGTACGCAGCGGCATGTTTTTTGGACTGTGGGAGGAAACCGGAGTGCCCGGCGAAAACACACGCGGACACGGGGGTGAGAGAAACTCGCAAACTCCCGCACACACAGGAAGCTGCAGCGCCGGAGCCGAGATTCGTACCCCGGGACCTTCTTTGCAGTGAGTACGAGGAGGGGGGGTGGCACTGTGGCCCAGTGGTTAGCGCTGACGCCTCACAGCAAGAAGGTCCTGGGTTCGAATCTCTCGGCTTGGGTGCCTTTCTGTGTGGGAGTTCGCATGCTCTCCCCGTGTCCGCGTGGGTTTTCGCCGGGCACTCCAGTTTCCTCCCACAGTCCAAAAGCATGCTGCTGCATAGGTTAATTGGCTCGCAGGCTAANNNCCCGTCGTCGGGTGTATTCCTGCCTTACGCCCTGTGTTTCCGGGATAGGCTCCGGCTCACCGTGACCCTATACAGGATTAAGCGATTTCAGATAATGAGATGGGAACGAAAGGGTGGCAGAGGACAAACAGGTGACCTGGTTGGGCAGTGTTGCGCAATCGGACTCCCCACGTGCTGGAGCACAGCAGCACACAGAAGCGGATACAGCAACATATGTGGCGGCATACAAGTACGGAACAACAATGTCTTTTGTTTTCCACCGGCTAAAACGTAGTCCCGCCATAGGGACGTGGAGTTGTTATATATTTTTTTTACTGACAAGGAATAAACTCTGAAAGTGATGTCAATGCCATCAGTTACCGTTTTTAAAACGCGGGGTGTAACACCCACCGAGCTTCCGTAGGCGCCAAGCTAAACACGCATTGCGTTTCAAGCGCCGTCATTAATTATACGTTTAATTAAACAGAGAATTAAAAGACCTCGACGATTGTTGACGAAATTAAACGTTTGCGCTGCGGCAGATCTCACAAGCGCGTCAAAAAAAAAAGTCTCCTTTGCGATGAAACACCATTGTAGGCCCGGCTCGTCAAGTACCAGGTTTAACCCCTTGCGCGGAGCGCGATAAAGCGAACGCTTAAAACTCGTAACTCTGATCGCGTTATCAGAGAAACCTCTGCGATTATAAGCACAGAAGCCGAGCGAGTGAGAGAGAGAGAGAGGAGATGAGAGCGAGGGAGCCTCGAGTCTTGAACGACGCAAAGCCAAGGTAAAGCTCACTCACTCACGAACGCCAGCTGGGGTGGGAGCTCAGGGCGCATGCGCATAACGGTCCATTGGGAGGTGGCGATGACAGGCGAGATGATTGATGATGATGATGGCTAATAGTGATGATGATGATGGGGGGGGGGGCACGGTGGCCCAGTGGTTAGCGCTGTCGCCTCACAGCAAGAAGGTCCCGGGTTCGAATCTCTCGGCTCGGGTGCCTTTCTGTGTGGAGTTTGCATGCTCTCCCCGTGTCCGCGTGGGTTTTCGCCGGGCACTCCGGTTTCCTCCCACAGTCCAAAAGCATGCTGCTGCATAGGTTAATTGGCTCGCAGGCTAAATTGCCCCGCAGTGCCCGGCGATGGACTGGCGTCCCATCGTGGGTATATCCCTGCCTTGCGCCCTGTGTCTGCCGGGATAGGCTCCGGCTCACCGTGACCCTGTATAGGAGTAAGCGGTTTCAGACAATGAGATGAGATGATGATGGGGAGATCATCGTTATCAATACTCGCGTAATCTTGTACAGGGTCGCTGAGGATGGGGATGGGGGGGGGCGAGAGCCTATCCCGGTGGGTAGAGGGCGCAAAACGGCGGCGGGGCTATACTCAGGATGAGACGTCAGCACATCGCAGGGCGCTGCAGGCAATTTGCTGGGCAGGACAAGTAACCTTGGCAGGAGCAGCAGCGTGTTTTAGAACGGTGGGAGGAAACAATGAGCCACGCGGATACGGGGAGAGAACTCGCAGACTTCACACAGAAAAGCACTCGAGCCGGGAATCGAACCCAGGTGCTTCTTACTGTGAGGCAGCAGCGCTGCTCACTGCGCCACCGCGCTGCCCTTGATGGAAGAGGTGATGATGATGACTAACAGTGGTGATGGTGATGGGAGAGATGATTGATAGTTGCGATTATGAGAGATACGATGACTGATAGCGGTGATGGATGACCGTGACGCTTACGTTAACTGTTCTGACAAAATTGTCCCGTGCAGTAAGATGTAACTTGCTTACCCCTCCCCGCTGAACAACTGCTTAATAAAGAGCTACATAGATAGCTCAAAGAGGCCCCATCCAGATTAATAGAAACTGAGCAGTGGTCATGGTGATCGCGTTGATGGTAATGTTAATGGGAGATGTGATGACAGTGGTGATAGTGGTAATGGTTTTGGTTGCAATGATGGTTGATTGTAAAGGTGATGATGATGATAATAATATAATTTACAACGCGCCGGGCACATTCCACGCCTGGTTACGCACGAGCTACGTAGGCGTGGAGAGGAAACCGCGTCAACCCGCCAGACGCTGCTTTATTTCGTATCACGACCTCGTCGGGTAATTGATTGGTGATTTTTAGTTGCGGAATGAAACCGGTGAACCCGGAGGAAATGCACGCAGAACAGGGGGAGAGAGCACACAAACATCACGCTGAAAGGTGCCCGAGATGGGGAATCGAACCGCTTCTGGCAGGACTTTATTTCTAAGGTGCAGACGTTACCACTGCGTCGCTGGTGGTCGTGATGTGACGGTACAGGCGATGTTGTGGTGCTAAGCCTCGCGCCGTGACAGGCTAGGTGCGTACGAGGGGGTCACCCGGGGTGACAAGGGGTCAGGTAAGGGCGACCGGGGATTGTGCCAATTCCCCCCTCCCGAGATCGTAAACATCACGTGGTCTGGGGGAGAGTAACATGAGACAACACGTGTGATGATCGGATTGGATAAAGGACATGCTGTGACGTGATGTAAGTGGGTCACGTCTGATGGGAAGATATAAAACGAGGTGTGCGGAAGCAAAGAGAGTTCTCACACGGGAGAGAGCTGGGGAACCGAGTCCGGGTGTAGTCGCCATAGTTGTTGGTGCGCGAAGCGCGGGGAGGGTAGCGCGTTGCGTGATGGTGTTACTGTAATGTTTAATGGAGGGCATCGAAAGACAGAAGTCTCCCGTCTCCACGCCGGAGTGGATGCTGCGTGTACGTTGGCATGGTGACGAGTGATGAAGGCGCCACCGCGTGTTCACCCGCGCACCGTCAGAACGAAGGACATTGCCAATGGGCCAGTGCAGGTGCTGGAGAGAGAGCGACGCGACCGTGCTTTCACAGTGTCAATGACCACGGTGGTTTCGATGATCAGAATGATTATGAGCAAATAAAATGTGAGCTTTAATGTGTGCGTGTGTTTTTTTTATTTTAAAGGACGCGCATACACTGTAAAACAAGCACGCTTGTTTTTTTAGGGGCTGGCATGCCAAGCTCCACAAGGCGAGTTCACAAATTAGAAAGAACAAAAAAACGTGCCATACTTCTGCCACTTGGCTTACCTCGCTCCAGAGGAATTTTGGTTTAACATAGTTGCTTACGTATGTGTGGCAGCAATGAGCAAGATGCCAATGCCTAGGTCTGCTCGGTCCGGCGAGAGGGCTTCAGGAAAGCAAACTCGTGAAGTTTTGCTGCTCAACCCCCACTTGTGATTCACTCCGTGGTCGTGTTTGGGTTGCGTGGCTACAGTGGCACCGGAACGTGTTGCGTTGTATTTTTCCAGCGTCTATGAATCCCACGAAAAGTACCTGCTTGTACTGCCACCTCCTGGCCACGATCCGGAACGTTTGTAGTTTGTACACGCGTACAGTCACCTTCCAACGTGCGTGTCTAAAAGTGCTGGACTTTAAGGTGCGACTGCATCTTTGAACAAAAATGCGCGCCGCCCTCACAACACACATGGGTGCAATGAGCATGTTACAAAATATAAACAAGTAGCAAATCGCAAAACGGTCTATCCACGAGATGGCGAGCTGAACCGCACAGCCCACTTAAACTCCGCAAACTCAAATCTCAACACCAACTCCCACAACAACCCCCACCACCACCACGAAATGTCACTGCCCTCCCTTACAAACACTCCTTCCGAGCTTCCCAGCTGCTTGCATCTCAGCCCCATAAAGGACAGAGTGGGGAACAGCAAGCAGGCAGACACGGGGCAACCTAGCGTCACCATGACCACTGGAATGGGAGTCACTCTTACTGGAGTGGCTGGCATTGCCTTGTGGTTGCTGATCACGACGAATTGTGGGACAGCTCAGAGTCACAGCTCTGGACGTGAGTACTTCCTGCACTCACTCACGCTCACGTACACCCCATTGCACATGCGTACACTCATGACATCCCTTCACTCGACCTTTTGTTGCAGTGAGGACAAAACCAATAGACTGAGAGCACTCGACATGTCTTCATGAATATTCTCTTAAAAAAAAGGAAAGTACATCTCATCTCTCATCTCATTATCTGAAACCGCTTAATCCTATATAGGGTCACGGTAAGCCGCTGCCTATCCCGGAAACACAGGGCGTAAGACAGGAATACACCCGACGACGGGACGCCAGTCCATCGCCGGGGAAAGTACATTTGTACGAAAAAATATAAGTCTATTGTTAAAGGTGTGCTATGTAGAATGGCCATTGCCCAAACACTTTATGGATTTTTTTTTTAAACGTAAGGCGGTGTTATTGACAAATGTGTTCAATTTTTTTTGTATGAATATTGACTCAATATTAATTACCCTGGGGAAAAATACATCTGTAAGTTATAGTAGGTCTTTGATGAAAGCCATAACTTTACCAGAAGAAATATACGACTCCAGCAATGGCCGCAATACTCTGCTTGTATTTCTACTATAGTATATATTGCATTGTGATTTTCATCTTTATCATAACCTACGTCTGAAGATTAAAAACAACTATTCTCCGACTAAAACTGTAAAGGCAAGTAAGTGCAGGGACTAACTCCTTTGCGCACGAGACACTTGGCAGCTAGTAGCTTGTAAAATATCAGCAACATGGAACACAAATACCTGATAAAACGCTAATTGTAACAAGATCATTAGTTTGCATAGCCGTGTCGAGCGCATGAAACGGCTATCCCGAAAGAACAGCTTTGGAAAGCAATCATGCGTCGAGCTGTGGAAACCTACAGGAGTAAATTGCAACAATGCCACTTGTGCGGAACCGTGAAGTATTTAATCTGCGTATCGATTTACACATTTTCCCTCACTTCTAAATTTAGTTGCAATGAGATCACAATTTTCTCATCTCATCTCATTATCTGAAACCGCTTAATCCTATATAGGGTCACGGTGAAGCCGGAGCCTATCCCGGAAACACAGGGCGCAAGACAGGAATACACCCGACGACGGGACGCCGGTCCATCGCCAGGCATTGCGGGACAATTTTAGTCTGCGAGCCAATCAACCTATCCAGGAGCATGCTTTTGGACTGTGGGAGGAAACCGGAGTACCCGGCGAAAACCCACGCGGACACGGGGAGAGCATGCAAACTCCACACAGAAACGCACCGGAGCCGAGAGACTCGAACCCGGGACCTTCTTGCTGTGAGGCGTCAGCGCTAACCACCGCGCCGCCCTATCACAATTTTCTGCACAACAATATTTTAATTTCACGCGAGGGTCTGCCATTGGAAAAAAGACACTTTTGGTCACAGTGGATTCTCGCATGGGTGTAAAGAACGGTAATTCATCTACATTAATGGTTATCTCGACTCCCAAAATACAACAAAATAATCCTCATTGCTCGAGTTGAAAGCTCTACGGCCTCCGGTTACAACAGGGCGATAGCTGTCCGTGCGTTAATCGCCACAGGAGCACGGAAATGTTTTGTTTGTCTTAGTCTCGAGATGCGAGGCTGCACAAAGCGCACACTGCAGCCCTTTGTATCGCCGTTAAGGTTAAGAATTCCAGAGAAGTTTAAAAATGTTATTCATTCTTCACCTCGGCACATCCAACGCCAACTCGCACCGCCGATGCTGCCTCGAGAACCAATTCAAGGAGCGGCACCCCTTGTATTTCTGGGAATTTAGAAATTGCGGGTTGGTTTTTTTTAATTCTCATCATGCAACGATGGATTCAGGCCTCATCAAGCCGCCAATACCATTTGCAGTCCTGCAACACTGAAGGCTATTCATTCTACACCAGGGGTGCACACACTTTTTCAGCATGCGAGCTACTTATAAAATCTCATCTCATCTCATTGTCTGAAACAGCTTAGTCCTATACAGGGTCACGGTGAGCCGGAGCCTATCCCGACAGACACAGGGCGCAAGGCAGGGATACACCCACGATGGGACGCCAGCCCATCGCCGGGCACTGCGGGGCAATTTAGCCTGCGAGCCAATTAACCTATCCAGGAGCATGCTTTTGGACTGTGGGAGGAAACCGGAGTGCCCGGCGAAAACCCACGCGGACACGGGGAGAGCATGCAAACTCCACACAGAAAGGCACCCGAGCCGCGAGATTCGAACCCGGGACCTTCTTGCTGTGAGGCGACAGCGCTAACCACTGGGCCACCGCGCCGCCCCATAAAATGACCAAGTCAAAATTATCTACCTACTATAAAATTGCAGAACATATATTCTTTCATAAATATATTGAGAATTCTTTATATGAACCATATATGTTAGTATACCTTGCATAAGGTCAGATTGGTCAGACCGGCCATGAGACCGGCTGCGCTGTACGTCAATCAAGTGACAAACGTCATAGTAAGGATGGATGGACGATTAAATGCCATGCGATCTACTCGCACTACCTTTGCGATCGACCAGTAGATCGCGATCGACGTATTGGGCACCCCTGTTCTACACAAAACAACAATCTGCTACATTCTATATTGTTTAGTTTGATCAGCAATGCGGTGGACATGTACACAACCACAGTGCTCATACTTCCAAATGCGTAGACCATTGTAATGGCTGTATAGTTTTATAGTTTTGCTTTAATGAAAAGTCAAATATACAAGCACCTTTGTTCGTCTGCTGCTGGATGAAAGTGTCCGCGTGCCAGCTTTGACCATACCTCGCCACGGAAAAGTGGAGAGGTGTCTGGACCGGCTCGAACATAACTTCACCACAATGATTTATGGTGGCAAGATTATAAACCTGTTACCAAATAGTTTGGAAGTAAGCGTAACCTAAGGGAATGCATTGGCAGCAATTGAGATGATGAGTAAATTCACTTTTACATAACAGTATAATTAATACAGCTTGAGCGATTGGTGTATGGTGCTACGACCGCGTGTGATCATTGCGAGCTCGATAATCAGCCGTGGCTACCAGTGATACCTGATCATATCCTGCAATTCCCCCCCCCCGCGCCCCCTCCCCCCGTCACCAACTCACACTGCCCAATGCGGTGAAGTATGGTCAAATATCCACCACAACCCGCACGGTGTGAAGATGCCCTCATCCAACATTGATTTCGCGAAGACGTGAAAATTGTAACTTACTTATAAACGTGGCTTGACGTGATCTGATTGTTCCATCTCCACAATAATAATAATAATTGCATTTGTAAAGCGCTTTTCACCCGAGGGTCACAAAGCGCTGTACAGAGCTGCGGAGAGCACAGTAACGTTTTCTGGCGTGGGGGGGAGTTTGTGTGTGTTTTAGTTAGCGAGTGGAAATGACACCGCTGGAATTGCTGTGCGACTGGTGCACTGGCATAGTGGAACTGCAGTGCTGCAACCCAGCATTTCTCAACTCGAGACCTCACAACCCCAACATTTCACTTCACAATGGTCATCCTCTTTCTTTCCTTGGCTGCCATTCCGCAAGTCTCGGTCATGCGTCGTGATCCCTTTTAGCAGTGTCCCATCGAAGCCCACTTGACTTTTCAAAATTACATCTCCAATTCGCCTTTGTTCCATCCTGGCACTCGGCGTAATTATTAACGTCCATCTCTCTGCATTGGCTCCCAATGAAAGACAGGATTAATTTTAATGTTTGGATGCTTACTGATAACGCTCATCACGGAGTGGCTGCAGACTCTTTGAGAGACACGTTGTGTCCCTATGAGCCTCAGTGGGTGTTAGAGATCTCCTAGTTTTGCTTTTCTCTGTGTTCCTAAGATGAGGCTCAAGAGGAATGGGGAAGCAGCACTTTGGGCTCGAACCCGACAATTGTGCAACTCTACCCAAGTCTGTCAGAAGTGCTCCCCTCTCCAAGCTCAAGACTTTTGTGTTGTGCAATGTTTAACAGTGTATACAAGGCAATTTAACTACATATTATTATTTTAATGGTATCTTCTCACCAGTTATTATGCTGTTTGTAGGTTATTCAAAAAACATTCTTCGCAGTTGTCCACATTTCTGACCCATATTTTAAAAAAATTTCCAACACATGTTTCTACCAGCTTGGGATGGTGGCAGTATGAAACAGCAAATGATGCGGATTATGATATAAATACTTACGTACAGGTGTTTTGTATGTAAATAACTGGGGACACGGAAAGGCTAAGATTGACCCTGCAAATGGATTTCCTCTTGAAACGGAAAATGAAGCTAAATCTGTCATGCGGTGGTGGTCGCAGACATCAGGAAGGATCAAATATCAGGCAAATTGGACCTTAAGGAATATCCTGTTATAAAGCAGCCTTGCATGCTTACAACACTTCTCGTACAGATATAGAATTGGCTAAGTCTTTCAAAGTCTGTGGCTATATTGAGCTTTGAATGAAATAATTATTAAAGAGAAATTCATCCAGGAATATCACCGAGACAGGCATGGCTTGTGATACAGCGTCTCAGGTGAGAGTTGGTGGGCCACAAACGTTTGTGAAACTCACAACATTTTGGTTCGGAGGTGGCAAGTGGCTTGATGAGGTCACCTTTGTTGCTATCGCTCTGTATGAGTGGGGATTTTCTCCATGTGCACGGTTTCCTCCCACACGAAGGCAAACATTCCTTAAAACATAATTTGGCCAGACATCCAAAAAACCCAAACTTCATTTCATCTCTCTCATCTCATTATCTGAAACCGCTTAATCCTATATAGGGTCACGGTGAAGCCGGAGCCTATCCCGGAAACATAGGGCGTAAGGCAGGAATACACCCGACGACGGGACGCCGGTCCATCGCCGGGCAATGCGGGACAGTTTTAGTCTGCGAGCCAATCAACCTATCCAGGAGCATGCTTTTGGACTGTGGGAGGAAAACGGAGTACCCGGCGAAAACCCACGCGGACACGGGGAGAACATGCAAACTCCAAATATGCAGACATCATGGTCGAGATTAAACCCACGACCTCCTGCGTGTCAGGTGAAGGAGGCGGCAACTTTCCACCATGGTGTAGTCAGTCACACCTTGCCCGCCTTGATCTCTTCCTTTGCTTTCTCCACTGCTCGATGACGATCTCATGGCGCACGGGTCGCGTGCGTTACAGCAACGGTCGGTGTGAGCCGTGAGCACAGACGCAGCAACTCGTTCGGTGCACGCTCTTCCCGCGGTCCAGTGACGAACTCGATCAAAGGCTCATCAATAATTCGGCTGTCAAGGTCAGGCGAAGAGTAGGCGCATTGCAAGGCGAGCGGTCACAGGCTGTCCCCGGGCAGGGCAGCGGCCTGTGCATGAGATTTTGTCCCTGTCCCCGTTTGCGCAGAGGCCAGCGGGCGGTGCGTGTTTCAGGACCGGAGGTACAGTCCGGGAGACACGTGGCACCCGTTTCTGCCGCCCCGCGGACTCGAGCAATGCATCCGCTGCGCCTGCTCCAAGGTGAGCAGCAAGATTAATTGTTTGATATTGTTGAAAGGCTATGAAAAATAAACAAAATTACGGCAATGTCAAATACAACTGTACCAATGTAGATGGGCGGCACGGTGGCCCAGTGGGTAGCGCTGTCGCCTCACAGCAAGAAGGTCCCGGGTTCGAATCTCGGCTCGGGTGCCTTTCTGTGTGGGGAGTTTGCGTGTTCTCTCCCCGTGTCCGCGTGGGTTTTCGCCGGGCACTCCGGTTTCCTCGGACAATCCAAAAAACATGCTGCTGCATAGGTT
>JAZEWT010000032.1:2104353-2117880 GCA_036362905.1 Mordacia mordax | reverse complement strand
TCCTGCCTTACGCCCTGTGTTTCCGGGATAGGCTCCGGCTCACCGTGACCCTATATAGGATTAAGCGGTTTCAGATAATGAGATGAGATGAGATTTTTCATTACATGTACAGTAAACCGAAGCCTGAAATGGTAAACATTCTTAAAATAAATAATTACAAAGCCCCGGTGGTAACATGCTACTTGCTATATATGGTAACGGAAAAAAAAATTTGCGACCGATTAGAAAGTCAGATTTTTGTACACTAAGCGGGAAGGGAAAATGTGTTTCTGTTTTTCGTGTTTTAGGTAATAAAACATTGGCGCGGTGTTGGTTGCTTCGCTAATGTGAAATGTAAACTCATTAGCCTCACATCATGACTTGGCCCAACAAGTCAGACATTGAATTCATTTACTTCTCACCGGCGGCGACTGGGGGGCACAGTGTCAACTCATTAAGTCTCGGCGAGCATCCCTCAAGCCCATCGCTGCACGCGAGTCGCACGCACGCTCGAGACACGTACGCGCCGCCGTACAACCGTGCATGTGCGTGGGACCGCGGGAGCGGTGGGGGCAGCGCTTTTAACGCGCAATGTCCACGAAACACAACGACCACAGTTTGATTCTAGACCGTGATCAATGTCGATGGGGAGTGATTTCAAGAGCTGGTGCTGGGTCTCCCTGAAGTCGGCTCAACATTGAATGAGCATTCCTGGTGCCACGTTGTGTACAAGTGACTTATTGTGACACACATGGCACCAAAATGCACACGAGACCTTACCGACGAAAAAAGATCCCACATATTGTTTTAACAAACGGTATACGGTCAAATGTCATTTGCGAGCACCTATGAAGGTCGACACGGCACATGAAGAGGTGGGTGACCAGCACCACGCCCAGCCCCCTTTGTCTCCCATATTGCACTGGGCGCTCATTTGAGGCTAAGTCGACCTCGGGAAGGCCCAGGACAGGTTCACAAAACCGTCGCTGGTCTTGACCATGAGAGCAGGTAATCGAACGCGCGTCGCTGGATTTGTAGACCCGTGCTCTCTCCACTGAGCAACCACTCGCCACACTGGACCATACCACCCACAAATACAACACCACACACACACACACACGCGCGGCGTCTGCTGTATGGTGCAATAGGCCGCCGGCACGCTGTAAACTAGCACCTATTAACATGACATTATGAAGCGCTGTGAACCAGAACCACGCCGTTATCTTTGTCTCCTCAGTGTTGATGCTTACAAATCATGCTATACGTCTCAGACACGGTTCGGGTAAAGCTCGTCACGGGCGATGCCCATTACCAGGAAGCGAACTCAGGTTTTAGAGTAAAAGAACAACTGCGTTACCACTCCCCATACACGCTCACTGCCATGATTTACTATACTCATCATCATTATCAGGGCGGCACGGTGACCCAGTGGGAAGCGCTGTCGTCTCACTGCAAGAAGGCCCCGGATTCGAATCTCGGCTCAGGTGCTGCTTTCTGTGTGGAGTTTGCGTGTTCTCTCCCCGTGTCCACGTGGGTTTTCGCCGGGCACTCCAGTTTCTTCCCAAAGTCCAAAAAAACATGCTGCTGCATAGGTTAATTGGCTCGCAGACTAAATTGCCCTCAGTGCCCGGTGATGGACTGATGTCCCATCGTGGGTACATCCCTGCCTTGCGCCCTGTGTCTGCCGGGATAGGCTCCGGCTCACCGCGACCCTGTACAGGATTTAGCGGTTCTGACAATGAGATGAGATCATCATTATCAATACCCGCTTAATACTGTATAGGGTCGTGGGGGGCCACAGCCTATCCCGACACGCCAAGGGTGCAAGATGAGGTTACACCCAGGATGTGATGCTAGTACATGGCAGGGCACACTTCTTAGGTCAGGTCAATTAACCGAGGCAGCATCGGGTTTTTTGGGACGATGGGAAGAAACAGGAGTACACGGCGAAAACCCACGAGGACACGGGAGACCACGCAAACTTCGCACAGACAGGCACCCGAGCTGGGAATAGAATTCAGAACTTCTTTCTGTGAGACAACAGCGCTACTCACTGCACCACTGTGCCACCTCATAATCTACTATAACTATGCCAAGTATTGCCCTAAAACAGTTTGGCTCTTTAGGAGTCAACCCCGACACAATATATTCACTTCCTAGTCAAACCAACAATGCAGTGAGCAATAGGTATAATCCAGCACGCAAATAAGTACGTGGTATAAATCTTATCTCATTGTCAAAAACCGCTTAGTCCTGTACAGGGTCGCGGTGAGCCTGAGCCTATCCCGGCAGACACAGGGCACAAGGCAGGGATATACCCACGATAGAACGCCAGTCCATCACCGGGCACTGCGGGCAACTTAGTCTGCAAAACAATGAACCCATGCGGCAGCATGTTTTTTGGACTGGGAGGAAAACGAAGTGCCCGGCGAAAACCCACGCGGACGCGGGGAGAGAACATGCAAACTCCACACAGAAAGGCACCCGAGCCGAGACTCGAACCCGGAACCTTCTTGCTGTGAGGCGACAGCGCTACCCACTGGGCCACCGTGCCGCCCCGTGGTATAAATCGAATGGTAAAACGTACAACGCACACACACACACACACAGGCACACATGTATTAAAGTATTGATGTCAGCGTGCGGTGCTTGAACCGCTATCGTATTTTATGCCCTGGATTCATTGCCATTCGCAGAAATTTTTATAGCTGGC
The DNA here is from genome assembly GCA_036362905.1 of Mordacia mordax. Taxonomy (NCBI): domain Eukaryota; kingdom Metazoa; phylum Chordata; class Hyperoartia; order Petromyzontiformes; family Petromyzontidae; genus Mordacia; species Mordacia mordax. The sequence continues at coordinate 2,115,188 of JAZEWT010000032.1, read as the reverse complement.
ATTTCGGAACCATTACCTCTTTCTCAACCGTGGCCACTTTCTCACTCGAGCAGGTAAGGAGCGGCGATTACTTGCTTGTGCGCTGCAGCCTCACAATGCTTGCATTTTTGAGCCCGTTCTATGTGCGCTTTGTAACGTTGCAAGCGAGCTCGTGGATTTATTTTTACTATTATGAAAGCACAGATTTACAGTGAAAGTATATACGGCAGTAAAGTTGGGCAAAGTTTGTTTTTTTTCTTCTTCTTCTTACAAGCACCGTGGGATGGCAATTAAAATCGTACAGCGTAGTAACTCACCGGCTCACGCTGGGTCAATCAGTGGCGCTCAGGTTCAGGAGGGCAGCCCGGCGCTCGCCAGCGTCCAACGCCGTGGGGCTCTCGTCCCGAGGGACAAAACGCGGGCAAAGCTCAGAGATCTTCAGTAAACAAAGGCGTTTATTAACGTCACGACAACATACACAAGACAGAACGTGATAACAAAAAAAAGAAACCCCCACACGCAACCGTGCGCTATTGCAGCCGAGCATCCAGTGGCGGTACGTTCAGGCTGTCTCATCTCATCTCATTATCTGAAACCGCTTAATCCTATATAGGGTCGCGGTGAGCCGGAGCCTATCCCGGAAACACAGGGCGTAAGGCAGGAAGGCTGTGTCAGCAGTAAACCTATTTCTCTATTACTTACTCACGTTGAAGGCTCGCTGGTTAAGATTAAATATTAATCCACAACCAGTTGATAGTGTTTACTCGGCTTTGCGACGTTTTCTATTGCTCCGCTGTTAACTATGTGGCTTATCAAACGCATAAGACGTCACAAGCGCGCGTTTTCTGCCGGCGTGCCAATAACATCCACCGCAGGTTGTTGCAACCACAGTTCATGACAACAGCATCTAGTGCGTACATCGTGTATGGCATTCTCTTCAGCTCGAGTCGGGCGTGCGCTGCATGAAAAAATATAAATATAACTGTGGCTCTTCTGGTTTCACTTATTCGTTAAACTTTTTTCTCTTCAGACAGGCGCTGCTTGGAATGATTGCGTGCGAAGTAATGTCGGTTACAGGCTCATTGATCAATCTCGGAGTTTAACACGGGCCTACTTTACACGTGTCATGTTAGGGTATTTGGCCCCTGTGAAACTGAATGGGCCAAACATGCGAAGGAACACACTTGAGTGGGGTGAAAGGAACATTTCTTCTCAAATCGTACCATTACATGCAGTGACATGTGGATTAAACCAGACGCTCTTAACCTTTTGCACCTCAAGGCCCGCTTGGTTCACTTTGGTCTGATCTGCAGAGACCACTAGGTGTTACTCGCAGCCCATTGAAGGGGGTCACAACACACCAGTTGAGAATGACGATACAAGCGAACAGGCTGCTGCACGCATCGAAACATGAATGCAATCACGGTTAAGCAGCATAGCTCTGGACGTGAAGCAGCAGCTCTGCCATGTGGAGTGAAACGCCAGACACATCGAACAGCACGCAGTACAATATAAAGACACATCGGTTTTCTAAACTGTTGGCGCTTGCGAATGTGTTGATTCTCGCGGGCTAAAAGGGCCTCCTCACGGCCTTGGTACGTGTGGCGTAGACTGTGCAATGTGCGTTCAGGTTCTGCTAGTTTTGTGATCAATGAGGGTCGAGGAGATGGGTTGAAGACTATCTTTGTTTTACACAATCCACATTCCATCTACCACCCCTCCGCCCAGCCTCGTCGAGCAGTCTACCCTATGACATGCGATATTGCTTCCCATGCTTTGAAATATGAATTAATTAATAGTATGAATTGTTATTTAACAGACGTCCTTATCCAGGGCGAAGGCATTTGCTCACTCCTCGAAAGAAAATGCCAAATTCTTAATTCTTAACCATGTTGAGCATGCAAAATAGACTGAATGAATCATCACAGTTGTCGTGTTTGAAGGGACAAGCAAATGAAATGGATTTTAAAATTTTGCAATTAATCAGTGCGCACTGTACGCCTGTGGGAGAGACGGATTAGATCAACGGCAAAATTGGCACATGGGCTGGTGCACCACGGGTCGCTGCATCGCGGGACCGTGAGCTTGGAGAGGCCTTAATCCAGCAGCGGATTGTTCATGGCTAATGGTGAATGAGTTCGAAGACGCCGACTCAGAGAGAGAAAGACAGGGAATGGTGTGAAGTTGTGGTGAACATCTACAGAGAGGTTCTCCACACATGTCTCTGTAAGCAGTGGTCGTTTGGTATGTTCCAAAAACCCACCCAAGTTTTCCTGGCCTAGTAAATCATAAATCCTACTACAGTGTTATAAAGTGAGATGGGGCTCGGCACGGAATCGCAGTCTCTCGTGTGAATACAGTAACCATCATCAATCTCACGTCGCGGTATCACGATGGGTTTATATTTCTTCGAGGTAAGCACAGAATAGTGCACACTATGGTTAGCTGGCTCTAACTAAATGATGACTGCGCGTATGTACATCAACACAGCAGAAACGTTTGAACTTAAGTAGGTGGAAAATCATAAATAAGCAGACATTGCCGCCTCTTTAATGTTCTCTCCCACAATCCATCACGACCGTGTAGAATAAATGGTGCACGTCCGTTGCTGTTATATAATTTTTATGTACACAGGAGCAAGATAAAAGTGTAAATGTCATCGGCCGTGTTGCAGTTTCACTCTCGGGTCTTACGATGAAGATGTACTCGACAGTGACCCTCACTCACCCTCACTCACCCTCACTCACCGTCAATCACTCTCACTCACCCTCACTTAGTCTCATCCGGCCACTCACAATGCCATACCCAACCTCACCCAATCCCACACATACATGGCATCACCCAGCCTCGCCCAGCCTCGCGTGCTCACCCTTGCGATCGCTATTTGCCCGAAGACTCCTGCCCACGGCACCGCGCGCTACTTCTTCTGGAAGAAGCCCATGATGGATGTTTGCTTGCCCAGTTTGCTCTGTTGCACAGCCTTTCTGTCCTTCCCCTTCCCACCTTCCGTCTTTTGAGCGGCCTTCTGCGGAAGCCGACAGGAAGGCGGCCGTTATTAAAACGACACAAACGGACCGTGATGACGGAGCAGTTGTTCTTTGGTGAGGCCACGTAATTATCCAGCCAAAGGCGTGTCGTTTGGACCCTCCACCAATCAATCAAGAGCAGCAGCAGGGCTTCACCGTGAACCAAATATTATTCCTTTGGCCCACTTGCAAGTTAAAAGGGGCAATTCTCACAAATTTGCAATGAGATATAATTTCACATACAACAGTTTAATTTGGTTGGATGTCAGGGTTCCTGACGAAACATTTAAACAAGATTATTGCATGGCCTAATCCAGAATTCATCTCTGAAACATAAGTGCTATTAAAAAAAACCCCGACAATTGCTATTTTAAACCGGTCGTGTGCATGTCAGCCTACAAATGAAATGATGGTATCCCTTTGCACGACCAATTTTAATAGCTAACGCACAGGGGTCCCGTTGTGGCTAAGATGGCCTGGTGAGCAACGCTAAATGGTCATGGTCTGTAGCAGAGGGAATGTTTTACCGGTGCTGTTGATGCTTTCTTGCTCGCTGCTTGACATTCGCCCTCACTGTCCGTACACGACTCACTCACCCAGCCTTTCTCCGTCACTGCCAAGAACAGATACAGCGCACAGGTACACGTGCGTTTATGTTAATGCTGTACGCGCAGTGGCCTTGTGACAGCTTCACTTACAGAGGCAAGAAAACTGCGAGTTCAAGTCATAGACGGTCGTCAGCTGGGCACATCATCCCTCCCGGTCATTAAAATAGGTATCCGTTCGTGGCGAGGTCAGACTGCACACGCCCCCCGGCCCCCCCCATTACAATGTGACACATCTCCAAATGCATCGAGCCATAAAAAAACCTACATCAATAAACGCCCTCAAATTGTTTGGACCCTCCAATATGTCACTCGCTCAGTTTCTCTTTAAACGTGAACGAACCTGTTGAGCTACGGAGTTGTTTTTGAAAACAAGTCGTCCGGCGAGGAGGAGCAAGCAAGTTACAACATCTCAGCACACCGGGAGCAATTTAATCAGGACAATCAACCTGGGCGGTGCGTATTGAAATTGTGGGAGAAAAGCGCAGTACCCTGGCATAAACAAAAAAACCCCCCACACGGACGCGGACAGAAGATGTAAAGTCCACACAGAAAGGCACCCGGAGCCGGTAATCGAACCCGGGCCCTTCTTGCTGTGAGGCAGCAGCAGCGACTCACCTTGCCACCTCAATGGAAATGAGCAACAAGCAATACGTGTGTAAATCACGGGGACACAGCGCCACTTCGTATGAAAAGTTATTTGGTAACAAAAGAACAAAGGAATGGAGATAACTCTTTACCGGAGGCCGACTGTGATACTATTATACTTATGATAATAATAATAGCATTCATAGAGCGCTCTTCACCCGAGGGTCACAAAACGCTGCACGGAGCTGCGGCGAGAGCGACACGCCAACAACAACTGTTGTTCGAAATCAACGGAGCAGCGCAACGCGTCTGCAGCAACGCCGAGGGGCGTAGGATTGGCAAATTACGACAGAGACGCGATGCCCGACCGGCAAGAGAAAAAAAAATATCCGCACAGGGCAAAGCTTCGCTCCGCGAGCGAAACTACGAAATGGATTTTCACGCCGGTCTCTTCGCCGCTAGGGAACCCGACCGGATTACGACCTTGGCGGCGGCAGCAGCGAACGGGGAGGGCTTAGTCATGCCTCGAAATTCAATGGGGCCAGTGTGAAAAAAAAAAATTGCGTTTGGTGTGCGAAAAAAAAATTATATATATATATTAAATGAAAGAGGTTTAGGAATTCATCGTGATCATGCTGGGAAACGGATCAGAGACGTGTGCGTGCAGTCATGGACAAACAAAGATATACACTCCGTAAAATGAGTAACATATTTCACGTGTTTCGAACGGTAGGTGAGGAAGGTGGTGAAACGTGTGAATGTACAGCATGAAGTTTGATGGTGATGATCGCTTCGAAAAGCTGCTCTCTCGGGAGAGCCGCGCCGGTCGCTTCCTCTCTCCACATCGCGACGCTTCGCCTCTCACACGTCAGAGGCGTCCTCAGGCGCAGTGCGGATGCCTCCTGCAGCGTGAGGCGAAGCGTCGCGATGGGGAGAGAGGAAGCGATCGAGGCGGCTGTCCCGAGAGAGCAGCTTTTCGAAGCAATCGTCATGCTTCGAGCCATGAATACCTACATCGTTACGAAGTTGATGGTGTTTTTTTATTATCATTAGAAATTAAATAAATAGACAAGCGGTGCCATCAAACCTGGTGATGTTAACCCAAAAACCTTAAGTTGTTGGCTTGGTGAAATTTGGCTGCGTTAGAATTTTTGCTAAATACATGCGGCTCAGCGAATGTCAGCCTGATGTTGATATTTCCGTTAACCCTTTAATTTCTCCGTGCAACAGTGCCCCGTGTGTGTCACAGAATGAATCGAGGCTGGAGTGCTGAGCCATAGAAGAACGCCGTTTAACAATTTATTTCACTAAAGGGGGGGGGGGGTTAAGTAAATTGTGGCAAAACGCTCTGGGCCCAACATGATGTGGTTTGGCACAACCGTCGCGGGGTGTTTATTAACACGATTAATTAAGGTGTAATGACACATAAGCCCAAATGACAGGGACCGCTGCCACGCTATCACCTTCGGATTTAACAGGAAAAATATAAACGTATATATTAAACACATTTTTGTAAAACGTGACGCCAATACAACAGCAGGCTCTTCTTGGCAGGAGAAGAAGCAAATGTTATTGCATTAAGTAGCTTTGAAACGTGTGCTTATCTCCACTGATGTGGGTGGGAGGCAAATAAACACCATCGTTGTGTAAATGAATAACTCTGTAAAGAATTACGTTAATATTCCGTGGTCTACCTTCAACATTAACTCGATTTTTTTTTGCAGGAATATAATTACGTATAAAATACATCGGGAGACAATGCGTCTGGTAACGGCTCTTCGCCAAAATGATGCACACATGAAACGTCTCATCTCACGGTCAAAAAACCGCTTTGTCCTGTACAAGGTCGCGGTGAGCCGGAGCCTATCCCGGCAGACACAAGGCGCAAGGCAGGGATATACCCACGATGGGACGCCAGTCCGTCACAGGGCACTGCGGGCAATTTAGTCTGCAAGACAATTAACCTATGCAGCAGCATGTTTTTTTGGACTGTGGGAGGAAACCGGAGTTCCCGGCAAAAACCCACGCGGACACGGGGAGAGAACACGCAAACTCCACACAGAAAGGCACCCGAGCCGAGATTCGAACCCGGGTCCTTCTTGCTGTGAGGAGGCGACAGCGCTACCCACTGGGCCACCACACACGAAACGTACATATTGTTATTATTAACGATTATTATTATTATTCAACCTAATGCCCACAAATATGACCTGAATACATTTTTGTTTACTATCATCTATACTATTAAAGTACGCATTCAATTGCACATTTATAGCATTAGACTGTGCAGCGCTTTGTGACCCTCGGGTGAAAAGCCCCCTCGAAGTGCGATTATTTTTATTATTATAACACACACACAGAATCCTTCCTTCAATGACTCAGAGGTGCGAGAAATCCGCAGTGAGAGGGGGAAGAAGGCATCCAAGAGAATAGCTGGTGCCAATATTAGCCAGTCATGTATTACAAAGTTACTGTCGAATTAAATTATAGTTTAGGTGGGGCTGTTAACGCTATGGGTACTTTTTTGCCAGTATACGTATATAAGATTACAACAGGTTTTACCGTATCTGGCGATTATGCAGGTGTTAAGATCTTAACACCTGGCGATTATGCAGGTGTTAAGATCTTAACACCTGATTATGCAGGTGTTAAGATCTTAACACCTGCATAATCGCCAGATACGGTAAAACCTGTTGTAATCTTATATAAATTATATTTTTTTAGTTGTTGAAGGAAACCTGGAATAAAAACCCATGCAGAACAGGGTGAGAACACACACACACTCCAAACAGAAAAAGGTGCCCAAGGCAGGAATACAACTGCCTCGGGCAGCAACATCTGTGAGGTGCAGATGTTATCACTGGCGTTAAGTATTCTTCAAATGCATTCTCTCGGATACAAACATCCAGTAGCAGAACCCAGTCCTGAAATAGGTGGCCATTCTCAATACACAGGCACATGTGCGTGCCTGCTGTCACCGACAGTGACTGCTGAGAGGATCCATCACCAGATGGCATGGGGGGGGGAGGCAACTTTGCCAGTTATTGCTGCCGGTGGCGGCATCGAGCGTGCATCCGAAAATCCAGCGCACGCTGGAGCAATAAGCCCGGAGGACGCGAGGGCACATGAAAAAAAAAATGCAAAACATCTCGGATGGCGATAAACGAATTCCAAATATGCATAATGCTGGCGACTCCATGACCAAAAAAACAACACGAGCGCCAGGGCTGTGTGCAACAAGACTTAGCGACATTACAGGCCTGCCTCATCGCTCGTGAACACTTATGAAGTGAACGTTCAACAACGTAACTTTGTTTCCCACGTGTAATCAGCACCAGTGAGATATGACTCTATTGAAAAGGAACTTAAACAATAAGCTGCACGCTTTTATTGAAACAAGCTGTGAATGTGCTGCGCTGCAGCCAAATGAATATTGTGGTTAACGTTTTGTGATGGATATGGCTTGCGTGGTGGAACGTACTTTGCAGCGGAACACCGTGAACCTAAATGGTTTCTGAACGGCAACTGCCAAGCACACTATTTTTATGATGAATGGAAAAATGTTTTCAAAAAGTACTTAACTTCCCTGTGAAAGATTTACTTATTTGTATGATATTTTTTTTTCATGTTTCAATCGCAGGTATTGACATTTCAGTACTTGTAAAATGCGTAAAGTTTACATTTAATACATCATTTGCAATCTATCTACGACTGCTTGCACTATGCTTGTATTGTATTATTGTCTATACTAATCGTAAAACACACACACTCACACACAAAGCTATAGTTACGTTATCCAGCACAACAATGAGTTAAAAATGTATTGCTGCTATGCACTAAATGCACTTTCTATGGGGAGGGCCTTCCTTATAAATCAGGGTCATCACCTCACGTGTGCTTATTATTATTACGTGTCAAATAGTCAGATGTTTACATTGTGTGCGTTTTCATAAGTTTACTGCATTTTACTTATTTACTCCGGGAAGCCACGCTCAGTCCAAATACTCTTTTTCATGAAAGTCCTGCTGCCATTACTCCTCCACCTTTCCCCCGATATAAAGCCGATGACTGTGACATTACTGTCGTAACGATGTAGGTTTTTCACGGCTCGATGCATGACGATTGCTTCGAAAAGCTGCTCTCTCGGGACAGCCGCGTCGGGCCGCGTGGGTGGTTTCTTAACCACACACAACAGAAACCACCCACAACAGCTACGTATCCCGAGAGAGCAGCTTTTCGAAGCAATCATCTAAGAGGACCTTTCTAAAAAAATAAAATAAAATCTTCTCGCGAGAGACAAACAGCCTCCGCCCGGGTCCAAACAACCACAGCGCTTTGCCCACACACGGGTGCTTCGAGAGTAACGCACGATGCACGCGTACGCGTACGCGTGCCTGCCGTGACGTGGAGCGAGACGTCACGTAGAAGAATGTACGCGGGAGAGCTGGGATTTTCCCCCACACTCGCCTACAAGCTCACCTATGGATCCCTCCTCGTCCACGAAGGTATTGGATTTGAGGACACGACGCCGTTTCCTCCGCCCACCGGACTTGTCGGCATTCTGCTGGGAAAACACAGAAACTCAGATCCAGCTTTCTTTTTTTTCTGTCAATGCAGCAATGGAGCCCACGCCGGGGCCAGTCAAGGGGCACCGGGTTGTTGTTGTTGTTGTTGTTGTTGTTTTTTTCTTTCCCCGCAGCAGAAACCGGAGCCGCGCAGCCGAACGCCAAGCACAACGAAACAGTCGAGATGCGTCAAGATGGCCCGGTGACGCTGCCGCGCTCGCGCTGTGCAACTCTCGGCATCGCACGCAGCTCACGGGCTCGTCTCATCTCGTCTCATTGTCTGAAACCGCTTAGTCCTATACAGGGTCTCGGTGAAGCCGGAGCCTATCCCGGCAGACACAGGGCGCAAGGCAAGGATATACCGACGATGGGACGCCAGTCCATCGCCGGGCACTGCGGGGCAATTTAGCCTGCGAGCCAATCAACCTATGTAGCAGCATGCTTTCTGGACTGTGGGAGGAAACCGGAGTGCCCGGAGAAAACCCACGCGGACACGGGGAGAGCGTGCAAACTCCGCACAGAAAGGCACCCGAGCCGAGAGATTCGAACCCGGGACCTTCTTGCTGTGAGGCGACAGCGCTAACCACTGGGCCACCGCGCCGCCCCTCACGGGCTCGTAAGCTCTAACTCCAGCTCTGCTTGGACCCGGCACGATTCGGATACGTACGGCGAAATGAGGCCGGCGAATCGCTGTTTTTGGCTGTGGCGCGGCGCGGCAACAAAAAGCCCGTGGAAAACCTGTACCATGAGGGCCACATGCTGGCACGGCTCAGATGTGGAAAAAGGGATAGGTGATTCACCCCGGCGGCTGCTAGTCGCCAAAACACCGAATCACACAAAGTGTGACCTATCCCATCAGGGGTTGGATGTTAAGGAGTTTGAGGATGAACAGTGCTTTTATGGATGACCACAGTGGACCAAAGCTTATGTTCGGCTGCAGGACTATGCGGTGAACAGACAACAATACGGCACTTTTTGTTAATACGCTCTACGTATGCTTCGATGCTGTCCAAATTCACTACTCTGCTCGACCAGTGAGGTGACATATTCTCAAATAGCCCCCCAGGACCTGCACGGTGTATGCAGAGCGGCGCAGTGGTAACGTCTGCGTCTCACAGAAAGAACGGTTCTTGCCCGAGCAGGTTCGATCCCCGCCTTGGGCACCTTTCTGTGTGGACTTTCTGTATTCTCCCACTGTTCTGCGTGGGTTTTCTCCGGGCTCTCGGTTTCCTCCCACAACTTACAAAAAAAATACTCATTAATTAATTTACCGATGATATCCTCATATATATATAGGAAGCAGTGTGTGGCAATGTGGTGCCGGAAAACTGCCTGGCTGCCACTTCCGCCTCTCTGTGCTCTCCTCGCGCCTCTGAGTCGTTCTCTGCCGAACGAATACCTTCGACAGTGAACGAATGTGCGCGCGTTATGAATGTAAAATCATTTAACAAAATATTTTCCAGCAATAAACTGGAAAGGGCTGTCTATGTATACAGTAGCCTGACGTTTCAGGCAACTGTAACGATCCCTGAATCAGCACAAAGGAGACCGCAAACAGTCACGAAATAACTGCATAACCAGCGTCTCTTAAAACTTCTCGAGCAAACGACTTCAGGACCACGTTTTGAGAGTTAAGGATTATAAATGGCACCAAAAGATGACAACAACAAGTAAATACTTAGGAGTTTAACCTCTGTGGCAAAAAAACCCCAGCAATGTTAAACCTTGTCCTTGGCTCCAACGAACAAGATGACAGAGCTCATCTCCCTTGATGGTGCCGAGCCAGTAGTTGAAATGCACCATTTATTTGGCAGGAACCAACCACCCCATACCACACGACCGCCGGTGACCCTCCCACGAGCTGAATTCACTGATCACGGAGCGATGATGAATTGAGCAGACCCCCCAGCTGAGCGTCGAACTCCACAACCCTGCCATCTGCGAGTCGCGCGCGGCGTCGCAACACGATCCCGTCGGGCTTGACGGCGCAAAAAAGCGAGTCCTACCCGATCGCAGAATTCAAACTGAGCCGAATGTCCCGAGTGGCACGCGGTAAAAGGGGGGGGGGGGGG
>JAZEWT010000032.1:2066618-2077962 GCA_036362905.1 Mordacia mordax | reverse complement strand
GACGTAACATGTTCACGGACTGTGCCTGACATTACGAGAGGCAGCTTTCCCCCACAAAATTGCTCCCGCAAGCCACGCCGCGCAGTCGCAGCCAGCGCGGCGCATCCATCCCGGGCTGAGCCTCCTCCGTCTGTCGCTTGAAAATCCCGTAGCCGTGGAACGCGCGTTGGAAATCCATGGCCAAAGGGAGCGAGAGAGAGAGAGATGAGATGAGATAGACACACACGCGACCCGCCCGGGGCTCTGTCCGAGGGCGCTGAGCCAATGTCAGTGTCATTGAAAGGAGAGCGAAGGGGAAAAAAAAAGGCATTAATTCGAGCGGTGAGAGCGAGGGCTCGCCGACTGCGAATCCTTGCTCAGCTATTGCCTGCAGAGAGGCCTCTCGGCTTCTGTTTGTCGGACACGTGCCACGTGTCACGCGGGTACTGCTAAGGCGTCTGGACAGGCAGGCGGGTCATCACACAGACAGAAATCAAGCAGCCACGCAGATATCAGCCACCACCCCCCTCCTCCTCCTCCTCCTCCTCGCGTCAACGCCGGATGACCCCGTGGAGCGTTGAGCACAGCAATCGAGAGCGGCTCCCCGGGAACTGAACTCGTGATTTGAGTTTGCGCAATCGGCAAAGGCGAGGGAGGAGGGCTCATTTTACTCGCTGTTGTGCGTCGTCGTGTCGAGCTCGTGCTTTTCCGGACCGCATTATTATCTCGGGGCGGCGCGGTGGCCCAGTGGTTAGCGCTGACGCCTCACAGCAAGAAGGTCCCGGGTTCGAATCTCTCGGCTCGGGTGCCTTTCTGTGTGGAGTTTGCATGCTCTCTCCCCGTGTCCGCGTGGGTTTTCGCCGGGTACTCCGGTTTCCTCCCACAGTCCAAAAGCATGCTCCTGGATAGGTTGATTGGCTCGCAGACTAAAATTGTCCCGCAATGCCCGGCGATGGACTGGCTTCCCGTCGTCGGGTGTATTCCTGCCTTACGCCCTGTGTTTCCGGGATAGGCTCCGGCTCACCGTGACCCTATATAGGATTAAGCGGTTTCAGATAATGAGATGAGAGATTATTACCTCGCTACAATGGGTTGGGTTTTTTTTTCCAATTCTCGCTCCTTACGCACAGATCTTATTACCTGATCGGACTATTGGGCGGGCGGCACGGTGGCCCGGCGGGTAGCGCTGTCGCAAGGAGGTGCCGGGTTCGAATCTCGGCTCGGGTGCCTTTCTGTGTGTGTGGGAGTTTGCGTGTTCTCTCTGCCCGTGTCCGCGTGGGGTTTTCGCCGGGCACTCCGGTTTCCTCCCAGAGTCCAAAAACACGCTGCTGCATGGGTTAATCGGCTTGCAGACTAAATTGCCCGCAGTGCCCGGCGATGGACTGGCGTCCCATCGTGGGTATATCCATGCCTTGCACACTGTGTCTGCCGGGATAGGCTCCGGCTCACCGCGACCGCGTACAGGACTAAGCGGTTTCTGACAATAAGATGAGATGAGACTATTGGGGCAAACGTAATTCGCGAGCACCGATTGAGGCCAGCACACAGACGTGGTGTGGACAGCAACCAGAGTGGGGCAGTGGGGAGGGGGGGGGGGGCAGGAGGTTGCTTTATTTCTCTCCCACGCTGATGTTAACCACATTCATTTTAGGCTGAGTTGACCTAGGAGAGGCGCCGGGACAAACCCCGACACCGACTCCTCACCGCTGTCACAGTTGGCTCAGGAATGTAATGCGAGTCGCTGCCGCTGGGTTCGTAGCGCGGCGTGATAACCACGAGGCACATCTGCAATACAGCCGTCACTCTGCTCTGTTTAAATCTCTCTCATCTCATTATCTGAAACCGCTTAATCCTATATAGGGTCACGGTGAAGCCGGAGCCTATCCCGGAAACACAGGGCGTAAGGCAGGAATACACCCGACGACGGGACGCCGGTCCATCGCCGGGCATTGCGGGACAATTTTAGTCTGCGAGCCAATCAACCTATCCAGGAGCATGCTTTTGGACTGTGGGAGGAAACCGGAGTACCCGGCGAAAACCCACGCGGACACGGGGAGAGCATGCAAACTCCACACAGAAAGGCACCCGAGCCGAGAGATTCGAACCCGGGACCTTCTTGCTGTGAGGCGTCAGCGCTAACCACTGGGCCACCGCGCCGCCCGGCGTGATAGCCACGAGGCACATCTGCAATACAGCCGTCACTCTGCTCTGTTTAAAGAAGGACAAAACTTCAAAAAATTTAAATTCCAGAGTTAGAACTTTGAACGTGGGCTGCGCCTTTAGCGGGGGGCAGAATGGGGGGCGGAGAGGGGGGACTTGCCCCCCCATTCTCCTATGACAGGGCTACATGTGCACAGAAGCAGGCAGTACTCTGCCTGAGCGGACTAGCGTTGCAGAAAAATTCTCGGCTCGTTATCGCTACGCGATTAATCCCGTGCAGGGTCGCGGGGGCCGGAGCCAACAGAGGGCGCAAGGTAAGGCTATACCCAGGATGTGACGCCAGTACATCGCAGGGCATTCTTTTTGGGGCAATCTAATCAGCAGGACAATAAACCCGGACAGCAACGTCTCGTTGGACGGTGGGAGGAAACCTGAGTATCCGGCGAAAACCCACGCGGACACGTGGAAAGAACACGGAGACTCCAGACAGAAAGAAACCCGAGCCGGGAACCGAACCCGGGACCTTTTTGCTACGAGGCAGCAGCCCTACCCACTGGGCCACCGTGCCGCCACAGAGAATCATCTCTCTGCATTACATTTAAATTCTTCATATGCTGGGATTATTATTGTTTTTATTTAACAGCAAATCATCGCAATTCACAACACGCACGGTATTCGTGCGGCGGCGAAGGTGTTCGTCGTTCGAAGCGAGAGGCACTTCGAGGCGCGAGGAAAGCGCAGGCAGACGTTTGTTGTTACAGCAGACAGGAGAGCCAGTGAGCTTGCAAGCTCTGGATGCGGGATTCCTGCGACGGAGCGGACGTCGCAACCGAGCGACTTAACCACGGATCAAACCGTTGCCTGACTGACGTGACTGTCCCACAAACATCACGCAACAGTGACAACAACAGCCATTCGCCACCAAGTGGCGGTGACGTTACCGCGGCGCCTGTGCCAGGCCATGTGCACCTTGAAGCAACGTGAAGTGTCGCAGCTTCGCTGACAGGAGGTCACGAGGCAGACCCAGGTGTTATGGGTCGCCTGACTGAGATGACTGACAGATGCACCACCTATGCTCCCTACTTAAGCTCCCCCCACATAGCCTTAAGCGACTGTAGGGTCAAGTGCTCTTAGCGAGCACCTACGAAGGTCGACACGGCACAGGAGGGGATGGGTGACCAGCACCACGCCCGGCCGCCTTTGTCTCCCTCGTGGCAATATTTTCACATTGAACTAGATACTCATTTGAGGCTGAGTCGACTTAGGGGAGGCGCAGGGCCGGTTCAGAAATTCGTCACTGGTGTTGGGCCGTGAGCGGGATTCGGATTCGGGTCGCCGGGTTTGCAGCCCAGCTCTGCGCTAACCGCTGGGCCACCGCTCCCCACCTTACAAACACACAGTCACACACACACACGTGTGCGTAACACACACGACCGCACACACGCGCGCACCGAGTGTACACGTGTGTCGGGGCCAGATGAGCCGGGGGCAGGGGAAGGAGGAGATAATTACGTTGATTCAGCTCAACGTGCGCAGAAACATTTCATGTAAAAGAGGTCGCGGCTTAATAATAATATTAATAGAATTTCTAACGCGCCGCGTAAGTTCCACGCCTGGTGATGAACGAGGCATTCGGCAGACACTGCGTCGAAAAAAGTATGCAATCAAACGATCGACCAATGGGTGTTCGTTTTAGTTTCGTTATGGGAGGAAAACAGAGAACCCGGAGGAAAACCACGCAGACTTGGGGGCGAGAGCACATAAACGCTCCAGAGGATGATGGCTGAAGCGGGAACCGAACCGCTCCTGGCAGCTCCCCCGCCATTATTTGACTTTCAGTTGAACTGTCCTGATGTCGCAATAAGTAGAACAGGTTTTTACCATTTCTGGCTATTATGCAGGTGTTAAGATCTTAAAACACCAAAATAGACACATTTCACAATGTGTCTAGTTTGCAAAAGCCACACACACTTGTGGCAAAATATGCAAACAGGAAGCTTTGATAACATATGCATTGTCCTTCAAACTGATTGACCTACACCAGACATGGTTTTCTTTTGAGCCTGATTGTCAGTGTCAGCCAGATGATGCCAAAAGGTAGTCAGCTCAGGACAATGCAGTATCAATGCTTAGTAGCTCATGTGGAGCTGTTTACGCTATGGGTACGATTTGCCAGTGGTGGCGCAGTGGTTAGCGCTGACGCCTCACAGCAAGAAGGTCCCGGGTTCGAGTCTCTCGGCTCCGGTGCCTTTCTGTGTGGAGTTTGCATGCTCTCCCCGTGTCCGCGTGGGTTTTCGCCGGGTACTCCGGTTTCCTCCCACAGTCCAAAAGCATGCTCCTGGATAGGTTGATTGGCTCGCAGACTAAAAAATTGTCCCGCAGTGCCCGGCGATGGACCGGCGTCCCGTCGTCGGGTGTATTCCTGCCTTACGCCCTATGTTTCCGGGATAGGCTCCGGCTTCACCGTGACCCTATATAGGATTAAGCGGTTTCAGATAATGAGATGAGATGAGACATATGCAAACATATGTTTGCATAATTGCCAGAAATGGTAAAAACCTGTTCTACTTTTTGCATATGTACACTGGCAAAACGTACCCATAGCGTGTCCTGATGTTGTTGTTATTGACATGTCGTTCTCTCTACAGCTCAGATTTGTAACAAACAAACAAAAACCGTGATTGTAACGATGCAGGTTTTCACGGCTCGATGCATGATGATTGCTTCGAAAAGCTGCTCTCTCGGGACAGCCGCGTCGATCGCTCCCCCTCTCCTCTCCTCGCGACGTTTCGCCTCGCGCACGTTGGAAGCATGTTGTTGATTTCCTGTTCTTATGTCGTTGCTGTTGCTGTCTTGTCGTTCTCTCCACAGCTCCGCGCAGCGCTTTGTGACCCTCGGATGAGTCACAGTCCAGAGACACGCTGTCTAGGTTAATTGGCCCGCATGACTAAGTTGCCCTGTGATGGCCCCCGCATCACGGGTAGAGCGCATGTTATCTACTAAACCGACTTGCCTAAAACCGCCGCTGGACAACTGTTCAAAAAAAAAAGAGCCACATATTTCAACGTTTACTTCTTCTTCCAGCTTAAAAAAAAAACAATAACACAAATAAACCTGCGCTCTAGAATTCCCACACGACGAAACAAAACACATCTGACTTCAGCAAACAACATTAGCCACGGCAAAGTCAACTTGACCCGTACTGTGGACCAACGCAGCAAAAAAACGCTGACAGCCTCGGGATCACTCGTGAGTGCTTTGGCCGCGTAGAGCGAACGTGGGCTTGGTATCTACGTGGCGGTGTGTGCCGAGGTGGGGGGGGTGGGTGGGTGGGAGGTATACACTTTGGACATCGTGGCGCAGTGGTTAGCGCTGACGCCTCACAGCAAGAAGGTCCCGGGTTCGAGTCTCTCGGCTCCGGTGCCTTTCTGTGTGGAGTTTGCATGCTCTCCCCGTGTCCGCGTGGGTTTTCGCCGGGTACTCCGGTTTCCTCCCACAGTCCAAAAGCATGCTCCTGGATAGGTTGATTGGCTCGGAGACTAAAATTGTCCCGCAATGCCCGGCGATGGACCGGCGTACCGTCGTCGGGTGTATTCCTGCCTTACGCCCTGTGTTTCCGGGATAGGCTCCGGCTTCACCGTGACCCTATATAGGATTAAGCGGTTTCAGATAATGAGATGAGATGAGATAAACACGGAGGCCGCCTTCGTGGGATGTTTCTCACTTCCCATCCCACGATTCGAGCAAAGACCTCTCGGGGCTCTTAAGGTCACCCGCTGGCGGTTGACGGCAGAGAGAGAGAGTGGAGAGAGAAAAAAGAGCGCACACACGTAGGTGTAAAACAAAAACTGAGCGCGCGTCACGCACACTCGCAGCTCGGCCGCACGATCCGTGCAAACGAACTCATCTCATCTCATTATCTGAAACCGCTTAATCCTATATAGGGTCACGGTGAAGCCGGAGCCTATACCGGAAACATAGGGCGTAAGGCAGGAATACACCCGACGACGGGACGCCGGTCCATCGCCGGCAAACGAACTCGTGGCATCAGTAATGGACTGCAAGGCAGAGCCACTCGGGTCTCTAGGGTACCAATAGGTGGCGCGCGCGGCCCGCTGATGGGTCGCGACCACACCGGTTGAGAATGTTGGCTGCTGGGTCCACGTCCCGTGAGCGAGTGGCACCGATTGACGCCAGCGTGGTGCCCGTGCGGGTGGGTGGCAAACACCCATGCTCGGGAGACTTTAATCTCCCGAGCGGCGATGTTTGCACAGTGCACCGGCCACCGATTTGTGGCCGAGTCGACCGAGGCGATGCCCCGGTGCGGTTCACAAACTCGTCACTCGCGTCGACCGCCGTGCCGCCGCCGCTTCCCCCCACGCAATGCACGCGGACGCGTGGCCTCAACTCGCGGGGGGAGCAGAGAGAGGATGTCACGAAATCGGGGCAAATTGCGGAAGATGTCACCGAACCTCAAACGTGTCACCAACGTGGACACGCTGCGAAATGACAAAGAGCCGCCTGTGTTCTGCGACGGTGACAGAGTCGTGTGTTTACACGAGCAAGTTCCACCGATATCGGAACGCTTATTTTCAGGAGGGGGCCTGCGTTTGGGACGTTCAGCCAATATTGTTCGGTGCGTTTCTGGCTGGAGAAAAATCTCATCTCGTCTCACGGACAGAAACCGCCAAATCCTGTACAGGGTCGCGGTGAGCCGGAGCCTATCCCGGCAGGCACAGAGGCGCAAGGCAGGGATATACCCACGATGGGACGCCAGTCCATCACCGGGCACTGCGGGCAATTTAGTCTGCAAGCCATTCAACCTATGCAGCAGCATGTTTTTTGGACAGTGGGAAGAAACCGGAGTGCCCGGCGAAAACCCACGCGGACGCGGGGAGAACATGCAAACTTCACACAGAAAGGCACCCGAGCCGAGATTCGAACCCGAGGCCTTCTTGCTGTGAGGAGGAGGCGACAGCGCTACCCACTGGGGCCACCGTGCCGCCCCTATATTGTCACTGCTTATGTCATCGTGCTTTGACCTTGGGCGAGGATCAGACTCATGAACTCAGTGACACCACCAATGTGCTCCACGCTGCGGTGCATGCGCCCCAGCTCGAGACGTGTGCAGATGCATTCAGTGGCGGTGATAATCAGAGGCAAACTCAGATAAGTGCCGCCCCCACCCCATCCCCCCGAGGGAAGGGGAGCGGAGGTGCGTTTGGCTCGGTGACGATCATTTGCTTTTTTATTATTAATAAGGGTGGGAGGGTCCTTTATTTATTTAAGTTGGAAGGCCTCGACATTTAATTTTGTCTGGCGCCCCAGGATCACTAAGCTCGTCCCTTGAATGCATTTGTGCGAAATCAGTACGACTTAATCTCGACTTCGAGACGCGCGCAAGTGACGGGCGCATTAAAATAAATATAATCTCGCTCATCTCATCTCATTGTCAGATACCGCTTAGTCCTGTACAGGGTCGCGGTGAGCCGGAGCCTATCCCGGCAGACACAGGGCGCAAGGGAGGGATATCCACACGATGGGGCGCAGCACCATAACCGGGCACTGCGAGCAATTTAGTCTGCAAGCCAATTAACCTATGCAGCGGCATGTTTTTTGGACTGTGGGAGGAAACCGGAGTGCCCGGCGAAAACCCACGCAGACACGGGGAGAGAACTCGCAAACTCCACACACTGAAAGGCACCCAAGCGGACATTCGAACCCGAGACCTTCTTATAACCTTGCTCTTGGCTTTTCAAAATACACGTTGATACGTGGGCGGCGCGGTGGCCAAGTGGTTAGCGCTGTCGCCTCACAGCAAGAAGGTCCCGGGTTCGAATCTCTCGGCTCGGGTGCCTTTCTGTGTGGAGTTTGCATGCTCTCCCCGTGTCCGCGTGGGTTTTCGCCGGGCACTCCGGTTTCCTCCCACAGTCCAAAAGCATGCTCCTGGATAGGTTGATTGGCTCGCAGACTAAAATTGTCCCGCAATGCCCGGCGATGGACCGGCGTCCCGTCGTCGGGTGTATTCCTGCCTTACGCCCTGTGTTTCCGGGATAGGCTCCGGCTCACCGTGACCCTATATAGGATTAAGCGGTTTCAGATAATGAGATGAGATGAAACGTTGATACGTAGATTAACGTGACCCACGCAGCCGCTAGAGGCCGCTGCACGCACTACATTGGTGGTCTGCAACCTTTTCTTTACATAAGCTAATTTAAAATCTAAATAAATGCAACACAAGACTCATCCTTCAAATTCCATTTTACTAAAGCCCGAGAAAATATACGCTAATGCGTATGACCTTTTCTTAGTGACACCTATGCTTACTGCGCGCTGCGTGCTTGCTGCACCCTGTCTGTGAGTGCTGCACCTAATCTGTGCTTGCTGCACCCTATCTGCGCGTGGTGCACACTATCTGTGAGTGCTGCACGCTACCAATGCGTGCTGCAAACTGAGTGCTGCACGCTACCAGTGCGTCCTGCACGCTACCCGTGCGTGCTGCAAACTGAGTGCTGCACGCTACCCGTGCATGCTGCAAACTGAGTGCTGCACGCTACCAGTGCGTTCTGTACGCTACCCGTGCGTGCTGCAAACTGAGCGCTGCACGCTACCCGTGCGTGCTGCAAACTGAGTGCTGCACGCTACCAGTGCGTTCTGTACGCTACCCGTGCGTGCTGCAAACTGAGTGCTGCACGCTACCCGTGCGTGCTGCAAACTGAGTGCTGCACGCTACCAGTGCGTCCTGCACGCTGCCCGTGCGTGCTGCACACTACGCATTCTGGACCCTATCTGCGAGCGCTGCACCATATTTATGCGTGCTACACCCCCGATGCGTGAGTGCTGCACACCATCTGTGAGTGCTGCACACCATCTGTGAGTGCTGCACACCATCTGTGAGTGCTGCACACCATCTGTGAGTGCTGCACACCATCTGTGAGTGCTGCACACACTATTTCCAGCAGCTGGCACTTAGGACCCACAGCCGCCACATTATTACAAACAACCACCCTCTGTCGCTCCCTCTCTCGAAGTCTCCCCATTTCATTGTCAGAAACCGTTCAATCCTGTACAGGGTCGCGGTGAGCCGAAGCCTATCCCGGCAGACAAAGGGCGCAAGGCAGGGATATACCCACGATGGGACGCCAGTCCATCACCGGGTACTGCGGGTAATTTAGTCTGCAAGTCAATTAACCTACGCAGCAGCGTGGGTTTTTTGGGACTATGGGAGGAAACCGGAGTGCCCGGCGAAAACCCACGCCGGGTTCGAATCTCGGCTCGGGTGCCTTTCTGTGTGGAGTTTGCGAGTTCTCTCCCCGTGTCCGCGTGGGTTTTCTCCGGGCACTCCGGTTTTCTCCCACACTCCAAAAAACATGCTGCTGCATAGGTTAATTGTCTTGCAGACTAAATTACCTTCAGTGCCCGGTGATGGACTGGCGTCCGATCGTGGGTATATCCCTGCCGTGGGCGCCCTGTGCCTAGCGGGATAAGATCCGGCTCACCGCGACCCTGTACAGCACTAAGCGGTTTGTGACAACGAGATGAGATGAATTGAGATATGCGTAGAAAATCATGAACCCCCCCCCCCCTTGCGAAAACGTGGCAGGACCTTCCTAATAATGAGTCGTGCGATTCGGTGAACAGGCAAAAAACTTATAAACTTGACAATGAGCGGTTTCCTCCCACAGTCCAAAAGCATGCTTCTGGATAGGTTGATTGGCTCGCAGACTAAAACTGTTCCGTAATGCCCGGCGATGGACTGGCGTCCCGTCGTCGGGTGTATTCCTGCCTTACGCCCTGTGTTTCCGGGATAGGCTCCGGCTCACCGTGACCCTATATAGGATTAAGCGGTTTCAGATAATGAGATGAGAGATGAGACAATGAGCGTCTCGCTATGCACATCTTAATATTCGCACAATCGAAGCTGACTGGTCGTAAATCCGCTCGGTTCGGCCCACGTCGAATCTCATTGCGGAGAGTTTCAGATGCACCTCGAGCGTGTGCGTCCGCACTAAGGGCACCGAATGCTCCGTCGGCACAACCTGCACAACACCAAGGCTTGACTTCTTGTTTCAGCGTCGCTTCTCAAGTGAATAATCACGCTTGCGAAACGTCAACACCGTTTCAGCTCTGAATCGCTCCCATCTGCACCCGTGCCACCAGCGCCCTTAAGCCACTCCTCCGCCCTTCATCCACGAATAAATCCGGCTCAGAGTAACAATAATTATTGCATCCATAGAGCGCTTTTCACCCGAGGGTCACAAAGCGCTGCGCAGAGCTGCGGAGAGAACGGCGCGCAAGGACACTAGGACGGAAAATCGGCAACAATAACATTTTATTGAGTTTTTTCAAAAAATATATACACGTCGTTACAGAACAACACGTAAAAAGTAGTCATGTCAGCAAAAAATAGGTCATCAACAAGGGACGTTAGACGAACGTGTTACACGCCTGAAACAAGATCAACCGCAGGGGCGGGCACTCTGCTAGTACATTTATAATGATATGCATGCACATAAAAATGCTTGATAATGTATGGATTGTCCTTGAATCTAATTGGCTCAGACCAGAGAGAGCTTCCTTTAGAGCGCAGTCTCAGCGTTCGCCAGGCGTTGCCAAAAGGGATATCAGTTTAGGACAACGCAAACGTCAATGCATCAGCAGCTCGGGTCGAGCTGTTACGTTAATGGGTATCTTTTTTTGCCATTCGCACAAGATGTAAAAAAAAAGATGAGAGATTTTACCCTTTCTGGCGATATCACAAGTGTTTGCAACACCTCGTTAACACTGAGACTAGGCTCGAAAGAAAGCCGTCTCTGGTGTGAGAGGGCGGTTTCAAGCACAATGCATACATTACCAAAGCTCTCTGTTTGCATACTCTTTGCCACAAGTATGTGTGTGCATTTTTTTGTGTGCAAACTTGACACTTTGCGAAAGCTGGTGTTTTTAACACCTAAGTTAGTGCCAGAAATAGTAAATCCTGTTCGCAACGTGTGTTGTTTTTTTTTAAATAAAATTTCAGCGCTTTGAGACCCCTGGGTGAAAGGCGCTTTAGAAATGCAAATCTCATCTCATCTCATTATCTGAAACCGCTTAATCCTATATCGGGTTACGGTGAGCCGGAGCCTATCCCAGAAACACAGGGCGTAAGGCAGGAATACACCCGACGACGGGACGCCAGTCCATCGCCGGGCATTGCGGGACAATT
>JAZEWT010000032.1:2001007-2011421 GCA_036362905.1 Mordacia mordax | reverse complement strand
ACTCCACACAGAAAGGCACCCGAGCCGAGAGATTCGAACCCGGGACCTTCTTGCTGTGAGGCGTCAGCGCTAACCACTGGGCCACCGCGCCGCCCCACAAAGGGCTTTTGTGATCAATGTTATCCATAATGAAGCCCATTTTGGGTTGAGTCACACACACAAAAAAAAGCGCGTCTTGGAAATCTTCCTCCACCCACCACAGCCAATCAGCAACGTTTGTCATGGGAAAATTAACGTGCTATTTCTTCACAACATCGGCACACTGGTGCGTTGGAGAGCAAATCCGCAAGATTTATAACGACATACGACGTTTTTCTGCTAACCGCAATCATCGTCATCAGCTACGCCGAACCAATGCGGGGAGAGGTTCTGGAAGTCTTCTGGATTTATGGGTCTTTATATATATAGGGAGGTTTTGATGTCATCAACGTGTGCTTATCTGTGCTCGCACTCAGAGGGGATAATGTAGTTGCGTGAATTATATGTATATTACGTTAATGCTTAAGTATACAGGCGTTAAGAGCTAGGCAAGTCATATTTAAAATATAGGCCGAGATTGTTTAATTATAAATAGTAACAAACTCCACATTAATAACACTTATTTAATTAAAGTAATTGACAATCTCGGTCTATTGTTGAGGTATGATTTGGCTGTGTCAGGTGGAGGTGGGTTTACGACATTTTTTTTACATCATAGAACTCAAAAAGGGACTTATTATGAATACGTTTTTATTACTGTTGCCGATTTTCCATTCTAATGTCGTTGTTGTTGACATACAGTTGTCTCCGTAGCTCTGCGCAGCGCTTTATGACCCACACTCCATAAATGCAATTATTTTTATATATAGTTTAGGCGAGTGAAGCAATGCACTCATTAACACTCATTTTTTAATTGGGCAAGTCGATCAAGAGGTACATTTGTGCTTGTGTAAAGAGTAGCACTGCACCAACATAACTGTCAAACGGCTTACTAACGCACTTAGTGGCTTTGGCTAATAAGTCTCGCTAATAATTCTTGTCAATATTTTGCTCGGTGGCAAGGAAGACTCACCCCCATGCTTTGCGTTGTCGATCTCACAGAAAACAAACTTCGACAATTGCACGCTAACGACCGGTGGCGAGAAAGACAACGTGGTTGCCAGCGGCGTGAAGCGCTACGTACGCTATCATCCTCCATGACGGAGGCCGGGTCAAAGAAGTCGGGTTTCAGCTCGTTCCTCTCCCGCCGGTTCTTCGAGGCCGGCTGCACGCCACGCACACAGAGGCGCCTGTGAACACTAGCACATGGTCGAGACGCTACCAGAAAAAAACCGCGCCAGCAACAAAGACCTCGGCACAAGCTGTTGTAGCTTACTCTCCACGCCACGCGTGTCAAGCATGCTCTCTCTCTGTGCTGACGTAGGTTTTCATGGCTTGATAAATGAGAGCTGCTCAAGAGTAATTTTTATATCTGTGCAGCACTTTGTGACCCTCTGGTCAAAAGTGCTTTAGAAGTGCAGTTATTATTATTATACTCTTTTATATTTGAGGTCAAGATGGCACATCCAATTGACCAGCCATGTGGTTCTAACTGGAAAAGCGAGCGACTCTTTAGATCAGTGGTTCTTAACCTGGGTTCGATCGAACCCCAGGGGTTCGGTGAGTCAGTCTCAGGGGTTCGGTGGAGGTCAAGACACACACCTCACTCATATGATTCGTGATGACACGCCCCGCTTGGCCATCACTGGCTGCAGGTGATCACAATTTATTTTTCCAATAAAGAAGGGTTCGGTGAAACGCGCATATGAAACTGGTGGGGTTCAGTACCTCCAACAAGGTTAAGAACCACTGCTTTAGATTATAAACCACAGTAACTTACATTTATGCCAACGTAGACAATGGATTCGAATTCTATTCCGTTGCAGTGTGGGTAAAATATGGTGACGCATTATCGGTGATTATCATATGGCGATGACATTTATGATCAGCTGATGTCTTTCGGGAATAGTAAAAGTATTCTTTTGCAATCGTCTCCACGTGAGGTAGTTATTGTCACGATAGGACGTGTGTTTACCAAGTCGATGTCCATTGTGTCATCAAAGTAGCCCATGTTCTCGTTGAGGTCTTCCAGCCGGCTCTCCGATGACATCATCACATCCTCCACGATGGGCTCCTCGTCATCCTCCATCAGGGTGGGGCCACGCGCCCTGCACGGGTTCGGGTGTGAAACGTCGAACGTAAAGCGAGCGACCTCCGCACAAGCGGCGGCGGCGGCCGCGGCCGAGACGCCCGCCGCGCGCGCGCGATTGTCGTGCGCGCGAGTGTCGCGCGAGTGTCGCGCGCGCGCGGGGGGGGGGCATCGGCGCACGAATAAAAAAACACGCCGAGCGACGGGAAGCCCTCGACCGGTTGGCGACGCGACGGCGGCGGAGAGCGACAATACGCACACGGGCGGCCGGGCGTTGGGCTTGGCGTAGCTGATGACCGATCGCTCTCGCCGTTTGCCGTCGTCCACGGTCGCCGGTCGCTGCGCTTCGATCCACGACATCTGCGCGCTGCACGTGGCGGCGGCGGCAGCGGCGGCGATTAAAGGTTACATCGTTAGTGCATTCAGTCGGCATCACTGCAATGACATGCATGATGCCCGAGTAGTAGATGACAAGAAAAGATATTTGCATCTTAAGTGGTGTCATGACAGCGACGTAACATTTGCAGCAGAATAAATAACTTAGTTAAATGTGGCAGGAGGTATGTCGACAACTAGACCTACCATGTTTACAGATATGAATTCTAGGAGTAGTGTTTGGTAGAAGAGTAAAAACTAAGTTCGGTTAATTTTTGTACAAATTGGTGACTCGCCTGAAATATTCAAAAATATTACCAAATTGAGTGATTTCGTCACGGTGGCTAAAACCTCTATTCAAACCAAGGATCTTGACAATACTGGTTCAGTATCTCTGGCACAACCACTGTGAACCCAATGACACATTTAGCCACAAGGGCTTCACACAGGGCATTCGCCACAGCCTTTCTGAGTAAGCCGAGACAGACCTCACTGTGCTGAGCACAGCATCGGATTCATGTTGAAAAAGTACGTGCTAGACCAACGTCTTTAATACTGCCTCTCAAAAAAGGAAAGCGTTAAAAGATGACGAAACCCAAAGTACTAAGAGAGGTATACGGGCTGTCATTAAGAATTTGAAGTTCATTCAAGCCCATAACCATGGCACGATTGATGGAAATTTGACCATTTTATACAAAGCATTTGCAATCCTGCCATGCCACGACCGAGAGCCTGACCCTGACACGCAGGCTCGCGTTGGAAATAATTACAGCACAGCATGGGAATATCAATAACTTTGCATCCGAAATGTGCCTTGAAGCCATTTCCTTAACAGTCAATTCCGATGCTAAATATATATTATTTAGTCTAAACACACCTCCTACATAAAATAAAAAAGAGAAAAGGTTTTTTTTTTTATCATTTCTGGCAATTATACAGGTGTAATGATGTAGGTTTTCACGGCTCGATGCATGATGATTGCTTCGAAAAGCTGCTCTCTCGGGACAGCCGCGTCGATGGCTCTCTCTCCTCTCCTCGCGACGTTTCGCGAGGATTATACAGGTGTCATGATCTTAAAACACCAAAATAGACACATTTCACAAAGTGTCTGGTTTGCAAAAGCCACACATAATTGTGAAAAAAAAACTATACAAACAAAAAGCTTCGATAATATATGCATTATCCTTAAAACTGATTGGCCTTCACCAGACATGGTTTTCTTTAGAGCCTGATTGTTAATGTTAGCCAGATGTTGCCAAAAGGGAGTCAGCTCAGGGCAATGCAATATCAACGCTTTAATAGCTCAGGTCAAGTGTTTAAGCTATGGGTACTTTTGTCAGTATACATATGTAAAAAGAAGAGAAAAGGTTTTCACCATTTCAGGCAAGTATACCATAAATGTTAAAAGCCATTGATATTGCAGGCTCTAAAGAAAGCCAAAGAAAGTTTTGCTAAATTTCATGATTACTTCAGTACATGGTACTGATTTATTCTGAACTTAATGTGCAACTTCACCTGCATTTTTCTAGTTTTCTTTACTCGGAATTATTACCATTGTTCCTTTACATGTATGCTTTTGAAATAATCATCATTATCAATACCCACTCAATTCTGCACAGGGTCGCAGGGGGCTGAAGGCTATCCCGGCAGACAGAGGGCGCAAGGCGGAGATATACACAGGATGTGAGGACAGCATATCACAGGGCACTGGGGCCAATTTAATCAGGAGGCGAATTAACCTTGGCATCAGCGTCTCTTTGCATGGTGGGAGGAAGGCGGAGAACCCAGCAAAAACCCACGTGAACACGGGCAGAACACACAAACTCTACAAAGAAAGGCATCCCAGCCGGGAACCAAACCCGGGACCTTCTTGCTGCGAGGCGACCGCGCTACTCACCGCGCCACCGTGCCACCCAACTTTTGAAATCAAACTGTGATCTTACGCAGGACACCTCTACAAACAAGACCACGTTCAATGTCTTAATGGCTTGTTTTCCGTCTCCTGGTGAGAGAAACGTCTCTTTAATTCATGACTGAATGAGATAAGATACAAACGTGCTTTTTTCTGCATTGCAGCTTTCTGTATGGGTCGGGATGGAAGGGAGCCAGCCCCCTTCCTGTTCATCTCTGCACGTAGTCCCCACACACACCCCCCCCCACCCACGTTGGAGGAAGCTATGCAACTCTCCATACGCTCTTCCGACAACGCCACGAAGCACAGCAACGCCTGCACTCACCCCTGCATGTAGTCCATGTCGGAGCCGTGCTCCGAGCCATCGTGCTCCTCGGGGTACACGCCAGCGCCACCCCCTTCCTCTCCACCCCGCGGCGGCGGCGGGGGGGGCCCCCCCACTTCCCCCCTCAGTGCCGTCGAGGTCATTGCGGGCGGCTGGAAGGAGCCTGGTGTCCGCATGGCGTCCTCCCGACCGCCCATCCACGAACCGTCGTTGCTCTCCTCTGTGTGGCGTGCGCGGCAAGAGGATCCGTTGAAGGCCAGGGCACAACTTGGCTGGACAGACCGCGCTATTTAGATGTTAGGTGCTAGCCAGTTCCAGTAATTCCTCAATGGCATTTCCAAGCATCTGCAGTAATTAAAATTTACACTTTGGGCAAATGACTCTTCTCTTTGTATTTTCGAGAGAAGTGCAATTATTTTACAGCAAACCAGCTTTTTTTTTATTGAACTAACGAGCCCAAGAAAACTGGCTGATGGTTGATGTTGTACGGTACAAACAATAAATTATATATAGGCAGGTTTTGTTCAAAACGAGATTACAACCATCAGCTGGTTTAAGTTGCATATAGCTTGGCCGCAGTGCAATGGTGACATCGCTATCACTAAACGGTATATTTCTGGTGTCGTTCTTAATAATAATCTACAAATGTTGACACGTGCAGCTTCGTCTAATCTCAAAGAGAAAAGAAAACGACTCCGTGAAGCAAGGAACTACAGAGAGGTGGGGGGAGGGGGTTCACAGCCATGCCGGTAAGCTAGCATCAAGGCATTTGCAAGACACTGTGCCGTCTATATATTAACATGTTATCAACCCAATTGTGAGATTATGATGTTTTACTACCGATGGCAGGAGAGCAGAGTACCACCGCTTTGTGACCCTCGGGTGAAAAGCGCTCTGGAAGTGCGAATATTATTATTACCCAGCGACAAGCCATGGACACACAAACGCCACAGGCAGAGGCACCCAAGCCAGGAATCGAACCCAGGCCCTACTCGCCGCGAGGTACGAGCCTTACCGCCGCGCCGCCGTGTTGCCGTGGTGTTTGTGCGTCGGCGCGCGCGTGCGTGCGTGCGGTTCCCACCGTCCGTGTGCCGCCGTCTCGCTGGCCCGGCCTTGTCGCGCTTCGCGCGCGCCGACGACGCCTTGCTGCTGGAGCCGCTCACCACGGACATGCGGTCGTCCTCGCCGCCGCCCGTGAGGAGCGAGTTGCGGTACGCGATGAGCGGCAGCCACACGTCCTCCCGCCGCTCCACCATCTGCTCCGTCATGAACTTCTCCAGGTACGTGTAGCTGTCGCACGCACGGGAGCGCGACGTTTAACGACCCGCCCTGAAAAGGCTTCGGACTGTCGGAGCAAACGCCGTGAGTGAACCGTCTTGCGATGGTCGGTAGGGAGCAGGCGGGGGGGAGTGGTGTGGCCAGCGCTGCACCTGTAAGCCACGGACGTTAGTCATGAGCGGAAATCGACAAAGGTCATTGGCTTTGCAGCACGGCACGCGACTGTTCTACCAGAGCTCCGCACGTAGCCGGAAATCGAGGCACAACACAGATACGGGCTCAGATGAGCAAGCGTGTCTGTGTGCTCACACAAGACACCTGGCACCGGTGAGGCTGAATTCTAGTTGCGGCTTTAAATAAAACAGCTGTACTTAACCTTACAGCAAAAAAAACAATGCAGCTGCAAGAGACGCATGTTGGTGAACGAAATCTGGGAATGCTCTTTCGGAAGGGTCCTCATCTCATTGTCAGAAACCGCTTAGTCCTGTACAGGGTCGCGGTGAGCCGGAAGCTTATCCCGGCAGACACAGAGCGCAAGGCAGGGATATACCAACGATAGGATGCCAGTCCATCACCGGGCACTGAGGGCAATTTAGTCTGCCAGCCAATTAACCTTTGCAGCAGCGTGTTTTTTGGGCTGTGGGAGGAAACCGGAGTGCCCGGCGAAAACCCACGCGGACACGGGGAGAGAACTCGCAAACTCCACACAGAAAGGCACCCGAGCCGAGATTCGAACCCGGGACCCTTCTTGCTGTGAGGAGTCGACAGCGCTACCCACTGGGCCACCGTGCCGCCCTTGGAAAGGCCCTTGCTTTGGAAATGTTGGCGACAGCCCAAACGAGATGGGCTGCAATCAGAGCGATAACCGCACGCGAGTCACGTGGAGTAAAAAATCGCTCAGCGGAAAACGCCGCCGGCGGCGGCGGCGGCGAGCACGGCGAAGGAACGCGGGCAGGTCACTTACAGGGTGCGCTTGTCCTGCCGCAGCAGCTTGGACGAGAACTCGCTGAGCACGTCGAGAAAAGGCAGGTTGAGCGGCGGGTAGGCCGGTCCATTGGGGTGTAGGTCCTTAAACGCGTAGTCTATGCCGTCCCTGCAATCAACGACAACAGAACGCCGAAACGGTCGGCCATGATTCACCAATTCAACGCCAGTCGGGGAAGAAAAAAATAAAGAAACTTTGGACGGTATAGGAAATGCGGGAGAAAAAATAAAATCCTTTATAAATATAGAACACACACAACCTAGGGATGTGGGCAAGGTCCTTCAACAAGGAGCAATAAATATAATTATTGTATTTTATCGAGCGCGCCTTTCACCCGAGGGTCACAGAGCGCTTCGCAGAGCTGCGGAGAGAAAGGCACGTCATCAACAACGGCACCAGAATGGAAAATTTAGCAGCAACAACTTTTAAAAAAATATATACCCAGCATTGCAGAACTAGCAAAACATGATCGGACATTCAACTACAATCTTAAAATGCAAACTTATCAGTGAATGCAATACATATATTGGGAAATGGTTTAATTCAACACTTATCATGTAATAATAGCACTTCCAGAGCGCTCATCACCCAAGGGCCACAGAGCGCCACAGAGCCGCGGAGAGAACGGCCACGTCATCATCAACAACGAGACCAGGACGGCAAATCAGCGACAACATTTCCCTTTTTTTGGAGGAGAGCAAGTACGTTTCCAAAACGGGGTAGATAAGGTTACACGGGAGAGATCTGTGTCTCCGTGTGTAGTAACCCCTTAACTTTCAAGTATTCAACTTTCGCCGTTTCGCAAATTCGCGGTCGCAGCGCCGCACTCGCGGTAAGTCTGCTGCGTCGCTGTAGCCCCAACAGGAGAACTAACGCGAGCAAAATCCACAGCGCTACTATGCCTCCTGCATCTACCGCCACCTGCATCCCGTACACTTCGCTCCGCCATTATAATCGTTGCACTTCTAAGAGTGCTTTTCACCCGAGGGTCACAAAGCGCCGCACAGAGCCGCAGCGAGAACGGCGTGCGAGCAACAGCAGCAGCATAAGAAGAGCAAATCAGCAACAATAACGTTCTCCTTCTCTTTCGTTATTCACATCGCATTCTCGGTCGTAAGTTACGGCCACCGTGCCTCCGGTGAAACGTACAAACGGCATTCCGAGACTCGCGCGCGTTTCTGGAACGCGTCGCGTGCGGAAGCCCGCGGTTCGCTCTACGCGCGCGTGCGTGCGCGCGTGCGTGCGTGCGTGCGTGCGTACTTGTGCAACGCCGCCACGGCCTCGCGCGTCTTCTGCTGATCGAGGCCGAAGGTGAGCGAGAAGCGCCGCGCCAACTCCTTGACGCCGTTGAACGCCGCCGACGACCGGTCCAGGTTGTGGCCCATCTCTTGGAGCAGCTCGTGAAAGAGCTGCTCACCGATTAGTAGGGCGACGGGCACGGGGCGGTGTCACAAAGTACGGCGGAATCAATGGCTAGCAGGGCAACTTAGCATGCTGCTGCAATAGGATTGCTTTGCCGATGATCGTCGTTTTTCAATTGTTTGTTTATCGCATTTAGGCCACGTCTTATTTCATTGGTAAATAGCGAGACCGAACACTGCAAAACATCTAAAGCTGGACAAAGAGATAAAACGAATTTATATTCATAGATTTTATTAGAAGAATGGGCTAATGCTCTATAAATCTAAGCAACACGCCCAGTGCCAGGAGGGGAGGGGGAACTGTAATGTTCCTGCAACATGAAATGCTTACCTGTTGTAGGCTGAGGATGAGCGTTTTGGCACACTGGATTTTGTCGTTTTGTCTCGTCTTGCTCAGAGTTTCCTTGATGATATCTCCATAGTCATTGTAATACTGCACACGACGGCATTAAAAGAGCACGTGAATATGGTGCGATTTGCGGTTTTCAACATAGATCTCAAATAACATAACAGGATAAACGTGTTAATGACTGGAATCATGCTTGTCATTGTGGTTAAACAGCAAGAAAGTCCCGGGTTCGAATCTCTCGGCTCGGGTGCATTTCTGTGCAGAGTTTGCATGCTCTCTCCTCATGTCCGCGCAGGTTTTTTTCGCCAGGCACTCCGGTTTCCCCCCACAGTCCAAAAAACATGCTGCTGGATAGGTTAATTGGCTTGCAGACTGAATGTTCCGCAGTGCCCGGTGATGGACTGGCGTCCCATCGTGGATATATCCCTGCCTTGCGCCGTGTCTGCAGGGATAGGCTCAGACTCACCGTGACCCTGTACAGGACAAAGCGGTTTCTGACAATGAGATGAGATTAAATTATGTGGTCGAAGCACTAAAACCACAGTATGCAAGATACAAGTGCATATCTCAGTCGGGAGTAAGACTCAACCTTACACCAATTTTAGTAGGATTAATACAAATTTCTGGAAAGTCAACAGTGATCATCCTGTTCAGAGAATGGTCCCGCAGCTGGATGTGAAATAATTTTTACTTAGTACCACCAAGGGAGAATCAGCACCCCTCCTCCCCCCCCCCTCCCCCGATGCCAGTAAACACACTGGCAGGTGCTGAACGAGACGAGCCACGCATCCACCTTCATGTAGTGCTTGAAGATGTCCGCGCCTGCCGTCATGTCCACCACGTTGTAGACGATGAGCTTGCAGAAGCCAGCCAGCAGGTTCCTCCGCTTGTGCAGTGCCTCGATTTTGTTCGCCTCATCCTCTTCGTCGCCGTCTGGTGTTTTCGAAAATGGCAAAACGCCCGTCAGTCTATCGTCATAGCATCGTAACGATCGTGCCCAGCTTGTCATCTTGTTAATTTTGACCGAGAGAAACACCGCAAGTTTGCACGCTCCGGCAAGTCCGAGAGGAATCGCCTATTCTTTGATGATTGCTTCGAAAAGCTGCTCTCTCGGGACAGCCGCGTCGATGGATCTCTCTCCTCTCCTCGCGACGTTTCCCCTCACACGTTAAGAGGCATCCTGCGCCTGAGGATGCGGCTGTCCCGAGAGAGCAGCTTTTCGAAGCAATCATCATGCATTGAGCCGTGAAAACCTACATCATTACAGCCTATTCTTTTTTAAAACTCTACTGTGGTCTTGGTATCAAAAACACTTTGTTCCTGAGGCGTTTAAGAGATCGAGGTTAATAATGCCTCAAACATGGGAGGTGAAATGTCACAGAGGTTAGAGCAGGAAGACTTGACACAGCAATCCAGGAAGAAAAAAAAACAACAGCTAAAGAAAGAAATGATCATACATCGAACTGCCAAAAGCTCTCACGTAATAGGTTAATTACTGCAAAAAAAAAAGCATTGGTTGAGAAGGATCAAACAGAAGGACCATAGGCTGAACAAGAAGAACGTTGTTATTTTAATAATGAGAACAAACTCCTTGCCTCATTG
>JAZEWT010000032.1:1984231-1996559 GCA_036362905.1 Mordacia mordax | reverse complement strand
GCCCGGCGAAAACCCACGCGGACACGGGGAGAGCATGCAAACTCCACACAGAAAGGCACCAGAGCCGAGAGATTCGAACCCGGGACCTTCTTGCTGTGAGGTGACAGCGCTAACCACTGGGCCACCGTGCCGCCCCAATACGCAGTGTGAAATGCTTTATTATATAAACGCTGACCTTTTCCAACCTCCCCGTGCTGTAGATCTCCAGGTCAAAATACTGTGGGATCTGCAGCAGATTCGTCACTTTCTCCGCGTCGACGGCGTACTGTGAGAACAGATTGTTTGGAAAAATACACGTAAGGGTTCTGTAACATAACAACCGAGGTTGGTAAACCATTCATTTGTAATTTGAACGTCACAGACATGGTCGATGACGGAAAGAATGTTTACACGTTGTTGTGTTGGTCAGTTTCAGTGTCTGTTGTATCTTAGGAATTCAGCATTCAGAGCCTCCAAGCTCACTGGGAACTTTCTGCTGGAATAATAAACATCTACTCTCAACGTGTGAGAAAGTGCGAGACGGCCTCGGTACATGTTCACAATGAAAGAGCAACGTTGTCGTATGGATAGCGTTCATGCTATATTATAGAGGGATCCGAGCCGTGCGGGCGAGCGCGAGGCACCTTGGCGAGTAGCTGCGGAAGCACAACGATGAAGTGCTCCGTCAGCTTTGTGCGGTCGTCCAATTGCGTCTTCTTCTCTTTTGCCGTCAGGATCTGCAAAATTTTAAATGCGCGGGGGGGGGTCATTGACTTGAGAATAAAACGACAATTTCAAAAAGTAAAACGCTAAGGTTTTTGCAAAGTATTAGACAATCTGCATTTTGATAACATAGCTCGCGACACTCAAACTTTTTGTAGGTAAACGCGAAATGAAATGGTGAAATAAAACCCCAACTAAGCAGGAACAATGCATTGCAGTGCTCATGTAGACAGAAGCTTTGGCAACCATTCATCTCACTTTTGTTACCTAGCTTGCATTATTGGTGACGAAGACCACTTGTTCACAACACGGCAATGGACACACGGGGGCACGGACCTTCAGTGGGGGCTCGTGTGACACACCCACCACTTCCACTCACCCGTTTGGTGGTCCCGCGCCCAACGGGTGGGTGGCACTCCACGGCTTGTCGAATGGTGCAGAGCAAGATCTCAATCAGAGCGCTCTCTTGTCTTTCACTCAAGCCTGGGAAACGGCGGGGATTTGGTAAAACTAAACGTGGTCAGGCAATAACGTCTTAAGGGCCTCAGTAACAGCCGTCGTTTGCAGCATAGACATCAACATCATCATCTCTGCCATCGGTCTTAATTACATTGTTCCTTTGACACGTCAGTTTCTCGTAAGAATAAAACTACTGAATATACCAAATTTGGCCACAACCCATGCACACAGCAGGCTACCCTTGCCAGCACATCAGTGAATCATCACCTCATACCTGCAAAACAAGAGCTGCGTATTCATTGGTCACTAAAGTCATGACCTATCTCCGTGGTTATGACCTGTATCTTTGAAGCCTCCAACATCTTTTTTCAGGGCAAGCAGAGCTCTGACAACATCTTGCAATTTAGCACCGAGATCGATACTGAAAACCACAGGGTATTTGTGATCTTTCACCGCATGACGTTTGGTAGTCGCTGGGTAGGGTGGGCAGGTGTGCATCGCACACTTCCGCTGGCTGTGTCGATGAACCAGAAAATACCTTCACACCCAGCATACCACCTCAAGCACACCTCTTGTTGTGGTAACTAATCACGCATCACATCCTGGTCTACCAGCAACCCAGAGAAGATTTAATCGGAACTTAAGCTCTGGGTGTCCATGTCACTGAAGTAATCCCGACCCTACCTTCTTCCCCTTGCGTGGGTTCTGCGAGGAGCAACTCCGTCATGCCTTCCCAGTCCTTGAGCAGCTCGGCAGCGCAATCCCACAGGCTGTCCACCAGGTAGGCGGCATGGTCATGCAGCTGAGGCAGCGGAGAGGGAACCGTGATTGGAATGTCATCGACGTCGCCAAGCACGGGCTTATTCCCTTCATCTGGTCAATGTTTATTAATTCTGTAAGTGGGCTCGGAGTTTGGTTAGCAGGCTCGTCATGCCAGCAGCCACATACAATTGTTTCATCCGTCCACGATAAAATTGGGGTGTTGTGAAATAATGGTCACATACCGGTAATGAATAACCACATTTTATTTGATAGTTCTGGCAATGAATTTGGCTTTTTTTTTTAAAGCTCTAATTACTCGAGATTCCTGTTATTTTGGGATGTAACACACTTTCCTCACAGGGCATAAATGGGGTATCAACTTGTATGGATAACTGAAGTGACTTTGGAAGTATTTCTGGGACACTCTATAGCTTAAGCTCACTGTTATCGTTCAATAAACATATGTTTGCTTTGACCGTGACACTGATCTAGCACACGTGGAAACGTTACAAGGACAACATTTTGCACGCTGGCAAAAGCACACCTCGCTTTCGAGGAAGAAGAAGACGAGGGTTTTGATGAGGTTGCCGTTCGGACTCCTCCGCCCTCTTCGTTTGGCTAGCGCCTCCTCTGCCTCTGGGTCGTGCCTGCTGAACAGCCTGGGTAAAAGCAAGCGCGCAGACACACACACACACGTATGGTCTCCCCAGGGACAGATTCCACAGTTCAGAGGAGGTGCTTTATCTTGCTAATGGTATTCGAGTTAGAAAACCTGGTCGTGCGTTATTTGAATATGTGTAAGCAAATGTGTGGACACACGGCCAGTAACAAAGTCGATAACAAACAGTACATCGATGAAATTCATTTTTGGGTCAGGTCATGTAAAAAATTATAAAATAGTGTCATTCAACCCTCCATCACCCGACACGGCCAACCAGTAAGGGGGCTGTCACGTGAACAGCAAACACGCCAATTCCTCTGCCATCTCAGCGCACCGGTATGTTGAAAAGCGACCCCACAATATTTTACAATAACGATACAAACGACGTTTCCCTCATAATTACACTCAGCATCATCAGGCACCCGCACCAAACCTGGGTGAGCAGCTCAGACGACTGGTAGCGGTTCTGTTCATATGGAGGTTGTGATGTCATCGCTCGCGCGATCCGGTGTGATGGGACACAGTACATCAACTCCCCCTCTTTGCCCATACGAGCATATTAGTACCACTAAAGCTGTGCCACAAATAGTGGTACTAATTCTTACTCTCAACCATCGACTAAAGGTGAGGTGTTCAAGAAAACGTGGCTCATGGATTACTCAGTACTCATTCGTGCCTTTTCACTACCTCAGAAAATGGACAACTGAAATGGGCTAGTTTTATACACTTGTTCTTAAACAAAAAGCATTGCACATAAACAAGAGTTGCTTAGGGCTTCACGTAATGTTTAAAGTATCCTCATGCAGTTATAAATAAAAGTCATTGATTGCTTGAAGGCAGTATTGCTTACATCATAACATTTAACAAATGATCTATTTTACGGTTATTTTTAAAAAAAATGCAGCAGGCACAAAATCATTTCAAAATAATAAAAGCCAACGTTGAACCTTGTTTAATTACAGTTCTAGCAGTCCACCCACTGTGACTGCCCACAGGGTCTTGTTTACGTGCACTGCTTTTTTGTTTACGAACAAATGTATAAAACTAGCCCACTTCAGTTGTTGTCCATTATCTGAGTCAGTGAAAAGGCATAGCTGAGTGCTGAGAAATCCATAAGCCACGTTTTCTTAAACACCTCATATTTTGGCCAATGTTTCAGAGTAGGACTTAGCATTTGTTGTCGTTGCTGATTTTTTTTTCCGTTCATATGTCTTTGTTGTTGACGTGCCGTTCCCACCGCAGCGCTTTTGTGACCCTCGGGTAAATTTGCGCTCGATGAACGCGATCGTGGTTATTATTGAGGGTGCCCTCTGGTGGCAGACACACGATTGCAGAAAAGTGCTGACACCTGCTGGCCTGCTTCAGGTAATGCACGATCCGGCGTCGCGCGCATCGATGACTGGAAGGCACCGTGTGACGGGAGCTGAGCAGTGATCGAAGCGAGGCAATGGGGCTATATAATGTGGGTCTGCGGTGTGTGGGTCCTTGTTAATCAGACACTGGTGTAGGAGACAGCCGCATCTCCCACCTGATAATCTGATGTCGTTAAAAGACGGACCATATTTCGCCCGGTAAATTGAAACGAGTAAATGTTTCCCTGGAGTCGGAGACTAAGTGTATGTTCGGGATGTTGTCATATTCCCACGTCGCTCTTCAATCAACCTCGTTCGCATTAACTACCAATAAGATGCATTTTAATACCCCCCTTTTTTTTTAATTGGGGAGCGGTATAGGCAAGGACGAGACTTGTGATCGCTTTAAATATTCTCCCCCATGCAAAACAAAGATCCCCCATGTAGTCTTAACAGACTCTAGGGATCAAGTACCGTTAGCGAGCACCTATGAAAGTCGACACGGCACACGACGGGGGTGGGTGACCAGCACCACGCTCGGCCGCCTTTGTCTACCTAGTGGCAATGTGTACACACCGCACTCGGTACTCATTTGAGTGTTCGCCGTGGGCGGGTTTCGAACTCGAGTCGCCGGGTTTGGAGCCCAGCGCGCTCACCGCTGGGCCACCGCTCCCCCCGAGGCGGCGCCAAAGGCACCCGTGCCTCCGCTGTGCGAGTTCACGTTTCCGCTTGCGATGGCGGGCTGGCGCACAAGCGCACGTGCGTAAAAGAAGCGCGCCGCAAAGGGCCGTACTTGCGGTGGAGGAATTCTCCAGCTGCCACAGCGACAGGCCTGTGGGCCGAGTAGACGAGGTGGTACACATTCTCACAGTCCTCATTCGAGAGCACCTCCTCGCTGCTGGTCCTGCAGGCAAAGTCAGGTGCGTGCATCTTAGCAGACATGGGAGCGAGTCCAACCAACTGGCCAGGTGGCTTCGTCAGATAATGCCACGTATTAAGCAGTGTTAGGTGCCCAGTCATAATAATAATAACTATAATTGCATTTCTAGAACGCTTTTAACCCAAGGGTCACAACTAAAACTAATGTCTGCTGGTGGGAACGAAGATATATATTTGCAGGGGCAACAAATGACAGCAAATATTAGTTTACACTGGTGCCACTTAAATTTTGCTTTGCAATCTGGGTTTGAGCCACCTATGCTTAAACTGGATTCCCTACATCCAGCAAGTTAAACGTTTTTGTACATTTTAACTCTGAGGATGAAGAACTCTTTCTATCGGATTGCCATTTGAAAAACACCTCTTCAGAATGATGTGACTGAGATACACCCCTAGGATTGATAAAGAGCCAAAGAAAAGGAGCATATATATATATATATCATTCTATAGCAATGACCCCAGAAGCTCTCTCCACCACGAGTTGATGCACTTCTTTCTGTAAGAGCTCCAAATGAAAATCTATCGCATGACCAGTCGCTGATAAGCACAACTGGAATTATTAAAAAAATATAACTGGAAAAGTACTCCGTGTAATTAATAAACCCCACAATTATCTCAAACGACTATAGACTTTCACACCATGTAGTCCCACTATTTTGTCCAATTCCTCACTATATTAATTTAGAGGATTCTACTGCCACTGATCACCTATCTCTTGAAGCTGTAACCTAACATATGGCAGAATGAAGGCATGACTTACTGTAGGATAAGTGTGAGCAGCTTGATAGCCTGTACAGCAACATCATACTCTTTGTCTAGTGTCATGGACACTATCCGATCCTGTTTGGCAGAAAACATGCATACGTTAATTGGCTTGCAGGCTAAATTGCTCGCAGTGCCCAGTGATGGACTAGCGTCGTATCGCTGGTATATCCCTGCCTTGCGCCCTGTGTCTGCCAGGATAGACTCCGGCTCGTGACCTGTACAGGAATAAGAGGTTTCTGACAATGAGATGAGATCATACTTACTTCATGGTTTTGCAATGTAGTTTTATAACACAGGTTTAAAAAATGTCGGTTCTATGTAATAAGGAGCAAGCTCATTTTCAATGTATCATTAAACACATTTGATTTTATGTTATCATTGACCATTAGTTTGGCGACAGCACATTGAAGGAAAGGTCGGCACGGTGGCCCAGTGGTTGACACTGTCGCCTCACAGGGCACAAGGCAGGTATATCCCTGCCTTGTGCCCTGTGTCTGCCGGGATAGGCTCCGGCTCACCACGACCCTCTGCAGGATTAAGCGGTTCTGACAATGAAATGAGACGAGACATTGAAGGGAAGTGGTTTACACAAACCTTGAACCGGTTGGTAAAGAGCTCCAGCTTTGCCGTGAGCTCCTTGCTGCTGTAGAGGCCCTGCAGGGTGGTCAGGCACTTCAGTCGCACCTCCCCTTGCTGTAGTGTGCACCACAAAGACACACGCCCATCCACAGCCCAGCCATCAGCATGCGACAGCAACACTCCTCTCGCTTATCTCCCAGTGTTGAATTTAACAAAACCACGTTTCTCAAACACTTCAGTCGAGAGACAACTATTCAAAACGATTCCGCAAAGCACCGTGGGAGGGACTCGCAAAATGATGCCCGCAAGATCTGAATGAAGAACATCGTCGACCAAATTGGCTCAAACCACAAAGCCAGCTGATCTGGGAGACTGAGGCTGAAGCAAGGAAGAGGGAGGACAAAGCAAGGCAGAGAGAGAGTGCCCCAAAGGCCTCATTACAGCTGTCATGAGAGATGGATAGATTGCGCTCACAAGGACACCAGAAAAAAAACTGTCTTTCATAGCCCCATAAGCCATATATGAAGCTTTGGGGCCATAGGCTTTGATGTATGGCCTGTCTCAAGAGTGACCTCAACCATGGCCTCAAACCGACCTCTGCCAAAAGGGATGCAGACCTCTCCGGCGATAAAAAAAAAAGCAGGAGACTTAAAATATAAATGACGCAGATTAAGTGTGATGTTTATGCTCTGAATAAATCCGAAATCAAGTACGGAAATTGAAAAATACTGCGCATTTCAGCAACATGAAACGCACAGTTCGACGGTCTATCTTTTGAACGGCTTGCTGCATAAAACATAGCATTGCCACTTTATAATATAACACACTAATCGTTTTATGATAGCACTTGATTAATTTTATTGGAATGACTATGCATTCTTAATAGCTCTGAAATCACAACGCTGTATATCGCTATAAAATTATATGTTGCCCATGTAAAACACGTACGTTGCACAAGTGTAATTCCCCATTACACCACTAGAGGCAGTATTGGACATCACAAAGTGTGCAGAACAATAGCACACATTGTAATACCAACAAGGATTTCAATACATTGGTTAGGCATGCACAAGCGTGAATTCACGTTAAAAACATGATGTAAAAGGGGGGAAAATTTACCATTTTTTTGCAATATATAAAGCCGTCTCTGTGACAATAAGTTTCAAGGAGAGCGCAAACATTATGGAAGGTGTCTAGTGTTTTAAGACCTTAACCACTTATTAATGCCAGAACTGGTGTAACCTCTTCTTTTACTTAGGAAACAGGTGTTGAAAGGCTTAATTTGTTCCGACAGCATCAAAAGTAAACCTTTTGGAATAAAAAAAACCCCCACAACAATTAAAATGTAGAATATTAATAAACTTACATTAGACACATTAAAATAAACATGGTTAATCAATGCATTAGTACTTTACGTACAACGAAAATATATACTTTTAAAAGATATATTTCCACAAAAAAGGGCAGCAGACGCTAAAAGGTAAACAATACCTCTGCGGCTCATGAAATGGTTGTCGCAGAATAGCCGTGGCCTGGCCAGGCCACTTTAAGAGCCCAAGTGTATTGTTAGTATGGTGTACTTTGTAAGTTAGCCAAAATTAGCCCGCCGTTAACAGGCAAATGGACGGTACGTTGACACACTACTGAGTCCGAATCGTTAGGCGATTAGTCGTTAGCAGGAGGCGGTCGTTAAGAAGGGTTCTACCGTGCTGCAATTCATGAACGCGTTCCTTGCCCAATGTTGCTCGGCTTCACTGTGCCCATGTCAAGCTGGTGTCGCTGGGTGAGATCTACCCCACGGACCACCGCGAAGCAAGCAAAACGGAGTTGTCGCCTCGGTGACATTGCCGGCGAACACTGAGCAAGTGGTCTGCCGCGATTGTAACCGCGCTGCTTACCTTGTCGTGCAACGTCCAGCCAACGTATTTGAGATAAGAGTCGTTGAGGAAGGCCTCGCTGTAACACTTCATCCACACTCCGATCTCCTCCATGCACACGGCACGGATTTCCGCTATCGCATCCCTGTTGCTCACACACCAACACGTGCTCAGGAGAATGGCCATTCCATCTGATGCATCTTGCACATAACTGGGCATGTTAACAATTCAGCATTTAAAAAGAACTTTTAACACATCTAACGGTGCACGCAAAGGCGTTCTTCTCGAGTTACTCAATTTTTTTTCTTTAAATAATTACTGTAAATGATCAAACATAAGCAAAATGAGATCGAAGACAGTCCAACTTATACATCAAACATTAGATAATGCAAAAAAAAAGCACAAAACATTCGGACATAAATTGAAGCATGACTCCGCACAGTGACAGAATAACAAATTGTGCTTAGGGGTTTGAATCCTGACACGCCAAGCGATAAGAATCGTAATAAAAACAAAACAGTTTCACTACGCCACCGGCGGTCTTGAAATTGTGGCCTGTACTTTACAACACTTCGTGGAGACAGCTTTACTGCACTGGCCATTTGCCACAAATGATTGTCCCACTGAGCAGCGGCAGGGATTATTTATATGAGGCCATCAAATGCGTTGGATCAATGGCCTCGTGAAAACAATAAAAAGGGATAAAGAAACCTCCCAGCACGTGCTGCAACCACTGATTTAAGACAATTACATTGTCAAAGTAAAGCTGCCAATGCTCCAGAAAAAAGGCAAATGGCAATACTACCATCTGTTTGAACAGCCCCTTGGCTACGGTATCGTTATCATTATGCTTCTGCCAGGATATGCATATGAACACTTTATTCGTCTCACAGCTTGATAATGTATGTCACGTGAAACGGAGCTTCGTGAAAGCAAAGAGACACTCTCTCAGCGTGAATTCAGACCACACTTGCTTATGTAGCGCACATCGCCTCCCACTGCATAATCACCGCAGAACACACCTGTATCTGTGTACAAACACGCCCTTGAAAATTGCATTCATCATGTTCTCAATCTCGTCCTGGTTTTCTTGCAACTGTGAATGACAGCAACAACTCAGGTGCTGGAAATAAAAGGTCCGTTTATTATTTTTTACTTGAAATCCCTGTATCGAGTACATAACAGCAGCAAATTAAACATTCTGTCCTTATGCAGAACTTGAAACAGCCAAAAAAAAAATTG
Organism: Mordacia mordax; assembly: GCA_036362905.1. Classification (NCBI taxonomy): domain Eukaryota; kingdom Metazoa; phylum Chordata; class Hyperoartia; order Petromyzontiformes; family Petromyzontidae; genus Mordacia; species Mordacia mordax. Next base: position 1,987,221 of record JAZEWT010000032.1, on the reverse strand, counting down.
CATTGTGAGGACACAATAAGCTATTTTGGTAAAGAACATGGAAATTGATGGGGCAACAAAAAATATATTTTCGTTGACAAAATAAGCACCATTCTACCTCTTTCCTCTTTTGCATGAGCAGCTCAAGCTTTTCACTGGCACGCTTTCCAATGTTCTTGTTTCTTTCTGCCTCGTACTGCCGCTGTGTGTTGTCCAGGTTGATGCTCAGATTTAGCGCCACATTCACCAATGCCGTCATCAGCTTCATGGCTGTAAATCACCACAGTCGGCACAAGCGCAATGCCATAAATACCACCGCACCTTCAAAAACACAGCCATCATTTACTAGTGGGGGCAACGGTCAATATCATTTCCATCTCCGAGCACCAATGTTGTTCATCTTCCCCACAATAGGATTCTTGCTTGGAGCATCCACTTTCGTGATTTCTAAGTTACAGACGATTGTTAAGTATGCTTAGGATGTAATGATGTAGGTTTTCACGGCTCGATGCATGAGGATTGCTTCGAAAAGCTGCTCTCTCGGGACAGCCGCGTCGATCGCTGCCTCTCCCCTCCTCTCGACGTTTCGCCTCACACGTTGGAGGCATCCTCAGGATGTTTACGTATATAATAACAAATGTTGCATATCACCGTTATTTCAAGTATTGCCACAACTACACCAAGTACATTAAATACAATGAAGGCTGGGCTAGTTACGAGCCATCCGACATTAATATTGTTGAAAGTAAAAAGACTGTACTCATTGCCATGCACACTCCCTCTCAGAAAGAGTGTGTTACAATGTTTATTCTTTGGAGTTTTATCAACTTAGTGCTTTTAAAACTCAAGCGTATGGCTTCATTTTCAACCACTCCCAGCATATGGTGTTTTCATTTGTGTAAAGCACCAACTGTGCTGAACGAGCCTTTAAGATAGGGGTTCTCAAAATTGTGCACCTCAAGGCCGACCTGGCCCACTTTGGATATGGTCTCCACAGATCACGAGTTGGCGTGCGTGGCCCAGTGGCGGGTTGGGTTTGGTGGCTTTCGACAAAATAGTTGAAACAACTGATAGAAAACACTCCAACTACCCCACCCCACAGGTCACCCACCAAAGCACATCAAATGCATGTTCAGACATGCAGGCCAACAACATTGATGAATACGGGTGATCAGCCTCACCGACAACCTCTCCCGACCGTACCAAAGCCCACCTACCGGCCAGCGTGCTTGTATGCCGGAACGCCCGAACCTGCGAGTCCGAGAGGCCAGCGAGCAACGAGATGACCGTATCCATCATGTACTCATCGTAGATGACGCTGTACTGGCACTGCCGCACAAGTACGCCGATGAACTCGCAGAAGTTTGACTTGAACTTCTTCCACTGCGGTCCCGTCATGGTGAGCGGATAGTCGCCACTGTCCTGTTCATCAGTCAGCCGCACGGCATTACTTGCTAAAGGGTCACATCATTTAATAGAGGTTTATGTTGCTCTGCATCCAATATCAACTGCTTCTGTGCCATTTATTGCTTCTGCTGTTGCATCGTGATGGCAGGGGTTGGTGATTGGTGCACGTGGGAGGCAGTGATCACTTGCACTGTGTGTGTTTTATTATTTGCAAGATGCTTTGTAACGGCAATCTTCTGAATTTAAAAGCAGGCACTAAGTCACACCATTCATCACCTGTAAACATGATTTAAAGTCATACCTCGTCAAACTCTTCTGTCATCTTCCGAATTATTTCAGCGTTTTGCATATTCCTGAACATTTCCGCAGTAACAACACCTACAGAATTAAGGTCAGCGTTAAACAATGCAGCATACATCACAAACAATGCCGTAAACGAAAGGTTAATGACACATTAATTGCACCGTATTCTAACAGCGCACCTTCGCAACGTTAGATGTTTCACTTAATAATAATAATAATAAATAATACTTGGCCGGGTTAAGACATTAATAGGCGACGTGATGACAAAAATGTACAGCCGCTCTTGCACGTGTGACCAAACGGAGCTGAATCATTAACAAAGCAGTGATCATGGACAATGACAATGACCTTTATAGGTCCCACCCAAAATTAGTAGGCACAAACAAAACGAATGCAGGCTCTGGAAGATTAAAAGGTCAGCGAATGTCACCGACCTTTGCAGCCAGAGCACTGGATGAAGAAGTTGATTAGGTCAAGCAGGGCACTGTCCCGATCCTGCTTGTACGACTCGATCCAGTCATCGACAACCGACTGAATGCAGCACAGGAATGGGACAACAAAATTTCACGCATGGTGTGGCCAGCGTTCAGTGGAAAGCAATGCTACCCTTAGGAAGTCAATCAATAAACTAATGATGTTTGTTTATATATGTGAGACCAGGCACACCGTGGTACAATGGGGATAAGTTTCTCAGAATATAAACACTCGGACTGTGTCAAGATTGACATTACGCACACTGACACTCCACGTCATTCAACATTAACGACATACAGCTTGAGAGCTTCTGAATGGCCATCTTTGAACAATGTTACCAACAAAAATATATTTACATTTATCTCATCTCATTGTCTGAAACCGCTTAGTCCTATACAGGGTCACGGTGAGCCGGAGCCTATCCCGGCAGACACAGGGCGCAAGGCAAGGATATACCGACGATGGGACGCCAGTCCATCGCCGGGCACTGCGGGGCAATTTAGCCTGCGAGCCAATTAACCTATGCAGCAGCATGCTTTTGGACTGTGGGAGGAAACCGGAGTGCCCGGCGAAAACCCACGCGGACACGGGGAGAGCATGCAAACTCCACACAGAAAGGCACCCGAGCCGAGAGATTCGAATCCAGGACCTTCTTGCTGTGAGGTGACAGCGCTAACCACTGGGCCACCGTGCCACCCTATTTACATTTATGTACATCCATTTTATGGGCATTCTGGAGTTTTCCAGCATTAGCCTGCTTAGCCTAGCCATAATCCCTCACATCTTACAGGATTGTGTCGCATGTCTGTCCATCCCTCGATCCCAGG
>JAZEWT010000032.1:1841557-1856975 GCA_036362905.1 Mordacia mordax | reverse complement strand
TCCGTTCGAGAACCGTGGTTGGTGACGTGCCGCTCTCCACAGCTCTGTGCAGAGCTGTGACCCTCGGGTGAAAAGCGCTCTATAAATGCAATTATGATTAATCCATCTCGAGGCTCAGATGCACTGTGCACATTAACATGCGTACCAGTTCTTGTAAATATATTTATATACAGGGCAGCACGGTGGCCCAGTGGGTAGCGCTGTTGCCTCACAGCAAGGCGGCACCGGGTTCGAATCTCGACTCGGGTGCCTGTGTGGAGTTTGCATGTTCTCTCCCCCGTGTCCGCGTGGGTTTTCGCCGGGCACTCCGGTTCCCTCGTACAGTCCAAAAAACATGCTGCTGCGTAGGTTAATTGGCTCGCAGACTAAATTGCCCGCAGTGCCCGGTGATGGAACTGGTGTCCCATCTTGGGTATATCCCTCCATTGCGCCGTGTCTGCTGGGATAGGCTCCGGCTCACCGCGACCCAGTACAGGACTAAGCGGTTTCTGACAATGAGATGAGATATTTATATACAATCACACAATCCCACAAATTACTTATGGCTGTTTTTATTAACAGACAATTACTGTATGTTACATAAACATTAACAAAAAAAAAGCTACACATTCCTTCCAAAATATTATCATGGTTGATTTTTTTCAAAGCAATGTAACAGTATATTCTGCTCTATAATTGGCCATATTAAAAACAAAAAGTTCATTACGGTCAAAGGCACAAAATAAATCAAATTGCCTGCTCCATACTAACGAATGAGCCACCTTAAGGGCATTATACCATTAACTACTTCACCGTACGCTTAGCCAAAATGTCCACTTTAAAAATTTCCTGTTAAATAATAACAATAAAGTGTAAATTCGCATAATTCGGCGCAAGTAAAAATCTTGCAAAGTTTTTAAAAATCTTGTATCGCATGCGATACAAGGACGAAGAGGTCCCTTAAAGTGGCTCAAAGAAGGGCGGGTTGCGCGGATGAAATAGAACTAACAAAAAAAGAGGTGTCGACATAAACGTGTTACGTTGTTGGTTTTTTTTTTAATAAACGTGTTACCAGCTCGTTCGAGAGCCCAGCTTGCTCCGCTTACGCGGGCATCAGTGAGAGCGCGGGGCCGCGTGGTGCTAAAGTCATCGATAGCCTTTACAGCAGCAAATAAACAAAAAGCGCAAAACTGATCCATTTAATTCCGATGCGCAAAAAAACAAAACCCCCAAAAATGCTCCAATGGACACAAAAAAAAATCACTGTTCTTGTGTTTTTTTTTCATTTCTCAACAGACAAAAGTAGAGAAAGCATTGCCATTATTCTAAGCTAAACAACCTATGCCAAGTCCTCTTTGCTTCCAAAACTGCATAGTAACGGTTGGTTTAAACTTCAATTGTAATCATCACACATTGGTTTCGCTTGCGATAATTTTTCATCCTTTTGAAAATATTCATCGAAATGTGCATGTCGATGTGAAGATGAACGTTTTTTTTATTGTCAGTGCCCCGTGATATACAAGCAGAAAACTATTCTTGTAAGTGAAATGTTTCCCTTGGTACGTGAAAACTGCTGCACCGCACCAATGTGCAAGATGGAGGTCAGTCTATAACCAGACGTCTGTAAAAAATTTCAATGCATCAACACAAATAAACAACCAAGAAGAAATGTTTGCACACTGTAATATATATATTTTTCGCGTTCCTATAAATGTTTGGGCATGCCACCCTTCCACCTGTCCGGTTCTAAATTAACACGACAGCCTGATAAAGACTGGCAAAAAACAAAAATAAAGAATTTTAAATTAATTTAGTCAATTTACAACCGAAACGACGGCAAGTTTTTTTTTATTTACTTTTAGTTTTTTTCATATTTTACGTTTTGTACAAATGCGGCATTTGCCAATGTTCCTTGTGTGCACATGTTCATTTACACTGGAGAGGAATTTCAGGGCCGAGCCCAAGAAGAACGTGCAACGGGGAACAGCGGTCAGCCTTTAACAAACCCCGTCCCTTTCCCGTAAAAACAATGAAGCGAAACCCATTCGGGACGAACTGCTCCAGAAATGAAAATGCTAGGTTTGTTGCAGTTTTAAGTTTGCAAAGAAAACAATTGTAAGCAGAATTTAAAACCTACAATTATTTCATAACAAAACAAATGTATAACACGATGCAAGAACAGCAAAATGCCCATATCCCTGGTTAATTAGGAGTTGGCCATTATGAAGCAAATACCACATGCCTGACTTTTAAGTGCCCGAGCAGTGATTAAACCGATGTAAAAAAAAAACCCAAATGATTACAATTTTGCACAAGAACCGCAGAGGGGAAAACACATGAATTGAAAATATTAACGCCAAAATGCTGATCAATAGTTGTAGCAAAATTTAGAAATAGAGATAAATAAAGGATGCAATTTTTTTTATATAGTTTTAGCTTTGTGTCTGTTTATTTAATATATACTACAATAACATCCATAAAACAAAAGCTGCAAAGCAATGTTGAAAACAAGATAATTTCTGCTCAAAAAGGGGGTGCTGACTTCTTCAAACAGACTGCCAAACAAAACATAACTTTAAGGTAATTTAGAAAAAAAAAATAACAGTCCATCTGCTTCCCCCCCATCACAGACAGTTCACATATGTCCTAAGTACAGCAATTACCTGTTTGCAAAATGAAAATTGATTAAAAAAAAAGTTTATAATTTATCGCTCTAATTTTCTTTTTATTAACTTCCCAATCCACCCTTGATCTTCTGAAGCAAAATCCACCCACAGTACCGGGTAGAGTGAAACGTTTTTACACTGGCTCAGAGGGCTGCGACTGCTACGACATCTACAAGGCTAACCCACGCGTTCACCAATGACACCGGCACGGCAAATGCTGAAGCGCACGCTAGCAATCCCATCGTGACTTTAATTCAACCCCAACTTGTCTTAATTCAACCCCAACTTATTTTGACGCTCCTCCACACCTCTCGTCTGTAAAACTGATGCTGCTACGGTTAGCGTTTCCTAAGTTTCCAAACAAACTTTTAATATATATTTTTTTTTGTTTGCCTTTTCAGTTTTAAATCTACCACCCTAAAAGTTGACTGAAGATTGTTTGTTTACGGTCATCACCGTCATTTCGCGTTGTCTGCAAACGACATCACCCTACGGTGACGGAGGCGTGGGGCGGACCGAACTTCCACCGGGCTGGCGGTGCGTGACTGCAAAATTGGGGAACGGCAAACGGAGAGGGGCAGCAGAATAGAGGAAGAGTGCGGAAGGGGACGTGGGCAGGAAGAAAGATAAACAAACTTAAGAAGCTGCCCTGCAGGACACACGGTGTGACCCTCAGCCAAGCCACCAACCCAGAGCCCCCAACCTCCCACCCCCCCTTCCCCAACGGCCACCGACAACATCGCAACCTCCACTACTACAGGTGCCGAGCACAGCCCGTGACTGACAGGTTAAAACTTAAACCCCTCGGTAGGGATGTTGGAAGAGGGGTCAAAGGAGAAGGTGCCAGCTTGGTTGGTCTCTGGCAGGAGCCCTGGTTCCTCGTCAATCTGCAGTGGAGACAAGGACGGGGGAGGGGGGCAAAGCCAACGTTTAGCCTTAAAATGTGCCGCCTGGGCAACTGCTGTTCGTGAATGCCTATTGAGCGCGAGAGCTTACGTCATCAGCCGAAAAATATTGGTCGATGATCTCATAGGCCAGCTTGTAGATGTCCTCGTTCTCGTGCTGCTGGAGAGCTTCAATCTTCTCCAGGCCTGTACCGCAACAAGTGGAACGTTAGAGAGCCTCTCCTTACATAAAGGTGCCACATAGGAAACGGCACCTTAAAGTAAGAATATGAATACAAAATGTGGATCCCTGGCTTCTTAACATAGAGTTAAGTTCAACTCTAAGGTTTATTACATTACACGAAATATGACCCACTGACTAATAAACAACATTAGTTCGGTTTAATATCATGAGACAAAAATCTATGTTTTATTTAACACTACGGCCAGGAGTGCACGTGTGAAATATATACGATGCGACTGATTGCTTTAGCAACAAAGCTCCCAGCTCCTGTTGGACAGCCAAAATGGACAGAGCTTTGATGTGCGTTTATGACAGCAATTTTTCTTATTGGGTGGCATGCTTTTTTAGAAATACATAAATCACAACATTATCAACGTGGAGGGAGGTTTATGTTTCAATGAACCCCAGGGCTATCACCTAGAGTGCAATACGCCTACTAGGGTCTCCCTTGGTAATCAGGTTTGTGGGGAGCTTCCAAACGGTGATCTGCAGACTCTCTGAAACGCATGGAGGTGTTAAAGGACACCAGGCCATAATATTCTGCACTCCAATATCCCCTCCATTGAGGGGAGGGCAAGTGGCCACCCTGCCAACCAACCCACTTTAACTGTAATCACACAACTGTGTTCAATCATGGCACTGAGCCAGCGGTGAATATTCCACATTCCTACGGCTGGCAGCATTCTCCCGATAGAACCACTATGACACTCACAAAGCGAAACTAATATTACACACACACACACAAGCCAGGACTTTAGCCCCATGCGACCTTGAGAGAGCAAAACGAAACTCAACCACTGTCACGGTCAACATTCGGCGGTCATCAACGTCAACAGTGACACCACAAGCCTCGCCATCGCTTCCTTCCTTCCGAGTCCGCGGCAACGAGCGGCAGCAACTCCGGTCGTTCGGCACCTACGGGCACGCGTTCGCACAACACGGCGCCTCCCGACCGCGGGGCAAAAGCAGCGGTGGCGCGCGCGCTCGACCGTTCACCTCCGCACTCCTCGATGACGCTGGCGATCGTCTCCACCTCCTCGCCCGCCATCTTCAGGATGTTGTTGAGCCCATCGAGCACCACCTGCACCACCTGCGGGTCCTTGACGGCGAGCAGCGCGCAGAACGGCGGGATCACGTTCTCCCGCACCAGGTACTCCACCTGCCACGCGCACACACACGCGCGCACACGCGCAGCCCGCGGGTGGAAAAGTGTAGCCGGGTGGCGACAGCGTGACGCGCGGCGGGGGGTCGGAAGTGGTCGCGAGACGGCGGGGCGGACAGGGAGTCACGGGAGGGGTCCCGGGAAACACAAAGCGCGGTTAACGGATGGACTTTTATTTTGACAAATCTGCTCCACATCTGAAGCAGATTACGCTGCAGTCGAAGAGTCGCCTTCACTCCTGCAGGTCCACACCACATGGTTATAATGCACATCAACAACTGTATTTCCATAGCCATGAGCCCAACACACCACTTTGAATGGCAGCAGCAACATATTTACTATAGCCTAGAGCTTTAAGAAAACTACTGGTGGAGAAAAAGTAAAAAAACGCGACTTAGAATAACGAGGAAAACATACTTCATGGCAGCCAGGAGATGGCAGCACAGCAACACTTCCTTGAACCTGTACAGGGCTTTAAGAGTTATCCCGTCAATAGTCAACAGTTCTTCGGGTAATCGTAGATTCCTCGCATGTGCCAAACGAGCATGGGTGGCATTGACCACACATCACAATGCAAGGTGTGTGCGATACCTGGTCCTTTCTGCCACTGATGGTGAGGTTGCTGATGGCCCACGCTGCCTCTTTCTGCGTCCCAAAATCGCCCTGCCGTGCGAATGAGAGACAGACATCACGTCAAAGAGCCCTTCTCACCACTGTGCCGACAACAACGGTACAGATATGTACGTGGATGTATCTGGACGTATCCTGTATGTGTTTGTAAAACGTGGACACCCTCTAAAAGAACACCGGGTTGAACTACACAGAATGGTCCGCTTACAACGCATACCGAGTTGAGAAGTGCTTTTCATTTCTCAAGAGTTGTGTGTATATGTGCTTGCATGAATGTTTGCGCGTACGTTAATGTATCTGTAAACATCCACTTGTGCACGAATGCGGGGTTGTTGCGAGTGTACGTACGTCTCCACACGTGCACGTGTCAGAATGTGAGTGTGCCTTAACGCGGTGGCCAGGTGTGATGCTAATTACCCACCCCGTTGTATGCCATGTACAAGTTCACAGGGACTCGATAACAGCACTTGGACCCCACACTCTTTAGGCTATATTGGGAATCTTTGTACTTTAATGTGGCAGTAGGACATTGTGCTGGCCACTCATCCACCCCCCCACACCGTGCCGGCTCTCAAACGCTACTCGCCAACAGCACTTAACCCTCGAGCCTATTGAGGCTACACTAGGGATCTTTGTTACATCAAGATGTGTGTGTGTGTGTAATGTGTGTGCATGTGCGTAATGTGTGCGTGCTCATGCGGGATGCTTGTTATACTGGAGATCTGTTTGGGTGTGCGCGCGCGTGCACCCACGCGAGATGCTAAGCCACGCGAGTACCTTGGCTAGGTGGTGGATGATCATGGGAATAAGGCCGGCATCGATAACAGCTTGCACTTGCTGCTGATTCCCAGCTGTGATGTTTGACAGGAACCACACTGCCTCCTGCAACAAGCCGCATCAGCTTAGGTCCATCAGCTTAGGTCCATCGCCATCCACACATTCATTTCAAATGTCAAAACAATGACAGTGCGATGCAAGCCTTCTGTTGGGAGACCTATACCGTGTATTATAGCCAATGATTGTGCGGTTTACTTGAGCACCTGGATTGTTAGTGTGGTTTGAAGGCAGGGAGCGTGGAAGCAAAGCGATGGATTTTGCTGCCCACCATCCAAGCCTGCAGCCCCTACGACACTTAGACGTGGTCATCACCCATCCTAACACTATCCAGGATCAAATTTGCTTCGCTTCAACAAAAGTCTGATGCCACCAACGTGGGAGGAGAAACATTACAAAGACGAGAGCGAATGCTCAAGATGACTATCCTGAAAGAGCAGCCATGGAGAGCAAGTCTGACATGAGCGAATACATTGGCAGTGACGGCCAACGGCTGATGTTTTAATGGCAGTGACAGACGATTATATCAGAACATTGAGACTTCAATTGTACGTTGAGGGGTGCTTAGCTCCGTTGGCAACCTTGAGACATTGGTGGGTCGGTGAAGGGACTCGGAACCAGAAGTTGATCCCAACACCCAAACCCCCCCCCACTGACAAAAGTCAAGACCCGAGCAGACTGGCTCCATTCCCTGCCTGCTCTAACTCTCAGGGATTTATCTTCTTGTCATTGTTACACCGCTTTGCTTAAAGCCGTCTCGTTGTGTATTTCTACAGTTAACATTCAACGTAAAGAGAACGCGCATGCCCTTGCGGTCCTGCTCAGGCACGCCAGCACATTTCACAGAGATTCATTTTGAGCAGAGTCTCCCTTCCAGCGACTGAAAATAGCCGCGGAGCGATCAGCATCGTTTAAGAAGACACCTTGGCAGCGGCGAGCCGCGCCGCGTGTGCGTGTGCGCGCGCGCGCACCTTGTTGATCTTCTCCTTGGCATGCGTGAGCAGCGCGGGGAAGTGGGAGAGAGCGTCGCAGTTGAGCACGACCTGCGTCTGCTCGTCCGTGCCCGTCACGATGTTGCCCACGGCACGCAGGGCCGCCGTCTAAACCGGAACAATCACAGCAACACAAAGATTCCCTGTATAGCCTCAACACGCTGTACAGTCAAGTGCCGCCAGCGAGCAGCACCTGTGAAGGCGAGGGGGTGTGTGGCTGGCACCACGCCTGGGCTGCCTTTGTCCCCCTAGCGGTAAAGTTCACACACCACGCCAGGTACCAATGTGAGACTGAGTTGACATGGGGAGGGCCCAGGATCAGTTCATGAAATCGTGACTGGTGTCGGCCACGAGCGGGAAATGCACTCGCGTCACCAGGTCAGCAGCGCAGCGCAGCGCCCTCACAGCTACACTACCACTCCCAACAGCGTGCACGCGCACCCAATATTCAATTCAAGACACATAACCTCTTAACACAAGTTGACCAGTGCTGTTTCAGGCTGGCTACTTGAAATGTTGGGCATTGGGCATATGGTTCAGCAACCACGATTTAATCATAATAATTGCATTTCTGGAGCGCCTTTCACCCTAGGGTCACAAAACGCTGCACAGAGCTGCAGAGAGAATGGCATGTCAACAACGACATAATAATGGCAAAACAGAAACAATAACTTTTTTGGGTTTTTCTTGTTACAAATCCAACGCACACACACACACTATGCAGGCAAACACACACAAAGCACATTGGACTGTCAACTCAAATTAAGACTCACCTGAACTTTGACCTCCTGGTGGCTAAGCAGTGGCACCAGGTAGGGAACAACCCCAGAGTCGATGACCATTTGAATCTGCTCGTTTCCACCATCCGTTAAGTAGGAAAGGGCCCACACAGTGTCCACCAGGATCTATAGAGCGGCATACATACAGTAGCGTTAACAACACGACTGAGACAACAACGTGTTCAATATAGAGCAAAGTAGTCAGAATTGCCATCTCATTGTAAACAGGTTCACTATTTCACACGTCCGCATTGGGGGACTGAATTGACCCCTCATGCCCAACATGCGTACTTAAAGTGGGCACCACAATGGCACAGAAGCAGCATCTGTGCCTGACAGATATAAAGTCCTGCAGAGGCAGTTCGATTTCCGTCTCGATCGCCTGTGTACTCCCCGTGTGCACTCCGTTAAGCATGGGTTTCCTCAAGATTCCGCCCGCAATAAAAATAAACACTCAAATTAATTGGCCGATAACATCGTATGCAGAAAAGCAGTGTCTGGTGGGTTGTTGTCAACTGACTGGCGGGCTCCCCTCCCATCCTCTCATTTCCTGGCACCTGTGTCCCATCCATGACCAGGTATGCAATTTGCATGCTTTATAAATTGTAGCATTGCCAGATTACACCACTTTTCGGAAAGTTAATTTTGAGGGAAGACTGGCCAGTGTCAAAGGAATTAGGCACTTTTGCTGACTAGAGATGAGTGCAGCCAGACTAGTTTTAATCCCGAAAACACTTTAAACCTGATTCACACGGAGGCAAACGTTCGCGTTTGTCCACTTTTGGGTAAAAAAAACGTGAGCAATGCCTCCGTCAATAATAAAAGGGGGCAATTTTAATGACACGTGATTTGGTTGTTTCATCGAAATGTGAAGCTTTGAAATGTTTTAAATCTCAATTCTAATAATGAAGTCAAGACAATGTAACGAAACTTCTGTTTCTAAAGCTCAGGAAAAGGAAATAATAATAATAATTGCACTTCTAGAGCGCTTTTCACCCTAGGGTCACAAAGCGCTGCACAGAGAACAAGTACTACTCCATGATGAATGACCCTTAATGAGCACACTCGGATTCTGGCTATACATTTTATTTTAATGGATACCAACGGCCTTCATCTTTCTCTCCGCACGATATACGGAGATTGAAACGCTGGCGCAAAATTAACCTTTACATTCGGTATTAACCTGCAGCATATTTTTGTCCGAAACTTTTTAATCCGTCGCAATAAAAAAAAACACACTTTAAACTGGCTGGGAGTATCTTGATAATATTGTTCTGTGACAATGATAATTATTCTCGAATCTTTGCACAAATTGTGGTGTGGGTGATCAATGGCAAAGACATCCCCGAAATACTCACGTTAATGTCTGTGTGATGAATAAGGACGCAGAGCGCTGGAAGAATCTAAACAAATATAAAAAAAAAGCATTGTCACACTCAAATTCACTTGGATTATAATCAGAACTGCGTTACAACAGGAAAATATAGAACAGGTTAAGTGTTCTCTGGCTATACTCTTCATAGAAAAAGGGGGAAAACTATTTTCTATTTATAGCTGAGATTACACTTTACAGAGCTGTTCCTTACAAACTCTGAAGTTCACATATGAAATTTCTAAACAATAAAGTAACATCTTTTTAAAGAGATACCACAACTCAGCCCGGTACTACAGGAAAGTTTGGTTAAAGCACACGATGTTTCCAAATTCAAGTGCATTATTCACGCGTGGCACTTATCAATGTCCATGGAGTGAATTGTTTAATTGAAGCTCATTGTAGATTGAGCAACCCTACCATCAATGCGGAGACAGTTCTCACTTGGCAAGAACCACTGCACAACAAATTGAGACATCTCCAGGGCACAATCCATGGAGACTGCAGTGATTTCTTATAATTTGCCAAAGTTTCGGATGGAATGAGAAGTAACGTATTTATTTTTTCAGACCTTACATTATTTTTATTCTCGGTACAAACGCTTTAAACTCAAGCTGGATAGCTGGCAAATACCTATATACTAAGTTAGAGCTATTTAATTCCTGAGCTGCATGATTTTTAATTGGACGATTTCCACATATTCAACCACATCGTTAAGTGGCTGCCATTTTTTTCAATTTTTCCGTGCTCAACTTAACTTCTAGGGTGGACACGCACCTCCTGAATGGTTTCCATTGGTGGTGGTGGGTCCTTGTTGCGGCAGAGGTTCACGATAACCCAGGTGACATTGCGCAGGAAGGTGATTGGGATGGCGGGGTTGATGAATGCCAGAAGTGGTTTCACCACGCCCAGACTTATTACATAGTCCCTGCATTGCGGTCCATCCCCTGCAACGACAGCGATCCCCATTCAGCTCCAACATATTGCTCACACAGCAGACTCTGCAACCATATATTGCTACCTTAATTGTCTGAACATTTCTCTCCACAGCAGCTTTGTGCGGGATAGCTGTGACACACGTTCCTCCTCCTGTCCTTCGCAGAGTTTTGTCTCCCACATTGGGAGGCATCGTGCTGATAAATGGTTGAGCTGAAAGTTCAAACATTGGCTGGCTAATCATGCCCGGCTGAACTTTCAGCTTAACCTGATGACGCAATTTCCTCAGCTGCTCCTTACAGCTGCTGCAACGTTCTCCCTCCGGTCACCCACGATTCACAACGCCACGCTCAAAACTTGTCCTTGCCTCCCAACAATCCGTATCTCTAACCAACCACATCACCTCCTCTACAGTTGAGGCAATGGGACGCGGTCACCTTCACAAGGTATGCTAGCCACTGCGTTGTCTTGCTTTTAATAATATTCTCTATTTAAGCCTGACATACAACTCCAACTTCCAGTTGAGCCATATTTCGAACCAGCGCTCTTCCAGATTCCAGATTCAGGGACACAATCAACATTTATGCACACGTATCTGACTGAAATCATTCGGAGTTAGCGCTTGCAATGCAGCCGGCACAAATGCACCGCAAGCTCCGTCAACTCGCAACATCCCGATATCGATAAGCAGCATGGGAGTGAATGCACAACAGCGTGCTTTGTTGGGAGCTCAGAGGCATTTACTTTTGAAGGCCAACACACCAGCATCTGTTATGTTACACAGCTAGTTTTTTTTTTTTGGGGGGGTGGGGGCCCCCGGGAGAGGGGCGGGGAGGCAACGGGTGGCTACCGAGACCAGAAAAAGATGACTGAGGTAAAAAATAGCACAGGCGAACTCCTAAGCGCTTGCGCGGGGTTAATTATAACGGGATGGATTTAGGTGGCTCGTGATTCCACGCACGCAGCCAGGATGCAGCGGTAACATTTTTGCCAATGCATTACTTCGGGAACCCCTTGTTTTTTTTTTTACATCGACTTACATAGAACCTACGCTCAATGTTGCATAATGTTCGCCAACACCAACCCAAGCGTGGGCAGCCCACGGCTGATGGTGGTTCAGTCCTTGTCGCGAGAGTGAAACCTCGCACCCTGCTGGGCTGTGAGATGGCTGGTAGGTAGACTGGAGTGCAATGAATAGATTGCTGGCAATATAATAAGTTGACAACCCTTTGCTAATCCACTGCTGGATTAAGGCCTTGACACAAAATGTCAGTCAGGGTTTCTGTTTGACCGTGCTGGTCATTGTAGCTTTGCATGCTAACACTATAATGCTACTCACGAACGTGTTTTCTGCTGGCTCCCGTGTGCCCCGCCAAAAACGCAGAAGTTATTAAAACTTCCACTAACCCCTTGCTTAAACCATTCGAAGACTCAAGGTTTTTTTTTTGTAAACTAGTATCATAGAATGCGGTGATTGTTCACACAGAGGAATCGTTAAAAGAAATTACCCTAGTCTAATAAAATCAGTTAATCGCTAAAATTTTTTTTTACGGAAATGTAGAAGCAACGTTGCAAACGAAAGTGAACCTTGACCAACTGAGCCGTTTGCAGCGGCTTGCGTTGTAGCCGCACAAAATAAAACATGAGCGTACCGATGATGTTTCCGAGGGCCCACACCGCCTGCTCACAAACATTTTGATGGGGCGAATGCAGCAGCTTCAGGAACAGAGGAACCGCATCTAAAGGGAAACAAGCGAGTTTCAGCAACAGGCAGCGGCTACGGATGCCGATGGTGATATATTGTCGACAGATTTTGCGTTTGTACGCCACTGCCAACGCAGTCGCTGAAGGCTTATTGCAAATGAACATTCTGGTGTAATGATGTAGGTTTTCACGGCTCGATGCATGATGACTACCTAATTCTTAACAGGTATGGATCCCTCCAAATTCAATGAAACAAAAATTTATTTGTGTTGCGAACATTAGTTTAACTGTGGACAGTGGACACACTACCTAAAGAAACTGGACTAATCAGCACCGTTTCTGCCGACCGACAGAACCGGCACCCAACCAACGTTTGTTTGAGCAGACACAGTCTTACTTGGCATCAAGGAACTCATCTAGGAGGCCAACTTGTAAATTTGGCCAAAAAAAAAAAAGGTAGGGCCAAACCACCAAAACGCTGCGCGTGCCACTCACTGGACTTGACAACAGCTTGCGTTTGTGCGGACGTTCCCGACGCGATGTTGGTCAACGCCCAGGCCGCCTCGAACTGCAGTGACGGACTACAGTCAGACCAACACACATACACACAAATAAACATGACATCAACAGAAGCTGCCCGCCGCCGTCACGCTGGACTCTGCGTTTGCGCGCATCCTAAATCTCACTCCTGGCAGCGTCTTATATCTTTTATGCAAGCTGGATTGCGGACGTGTGATCGCTGCCATTCTCAACTGGTGGGTCGCGGCCTACAAGTTGGCCACTGGCGCCACACAATGGTTCGTGTGGATTGTATCCAGGCGGGTCTTGAGATGCAAAAGCCCGAGAACTGCTGTGTTACAGTATCTCGTCGCAGCGCCCACTTCGCACATCCCGCTTGTGCGGAACCTCTCGCACAACGCCGCTTCTCTGTCGCTGCACCAACGACCCGGAACACTCGACTGCATCAACTTCGCCGTATCGCATCCCTCGCTACTTCAAAACAAAAAAAAAACTCTCCTCAAAACGCACCTATTCACCAACGCACACCAATATTCCCCGAGCCAGGCTCCACGCCTCTGAATTTGTAGACCCGCACGCACTTCACTAAATGTGCGCGCACTATAAATTCACTGGATCATTACTGCACGAAGAAAAACGGGAGAAGCGCAAGCTTGGATTTACACCGCGAAACACGAAGAAGCACTGTGGCTTCGAGGACACAGGCACTTTAAAGACGTCACTATCGAGACGGTGCGCTTGGGCAGGCAACGTCGCTGGAAGGGACGATGGATGGTAGCCGACTTGAAGGAAGGAGCGGTAACCAAAAGAGGGAACGTACCCAAGTGGGCATTCAACAGAAGACGCAGTGATGCAATTGGCTTTTGCGTGCAAGCTAGCACGGATTGCTGCATCTTCAGTGTCCCAATACTAACACATACTACTATATGCAATCGTTTCAATATCAGTATTTTTTTCTTTTTTAAGAACCAATTTAAAACTGTTATTGGCAAATATGATTTATGAACCGCAACACTACCGTGCTCCAACAGAAGCGGACTATAAACCAAAGATAAGAAATTCGTTTACTGCAGCCGTTATGAACCACGTAGCAAGTTCAACGGTAGCCAAGTAATGGGTGTGTGCGGGTGGCACCAACGATCAGATACTCACTTATCCTCTCGCTCAAGACACTGCACGAGGATGGGAAGGATCCCAGAGTTGATGAGGTCGTCAATAGGGGGGTTCCGATCACTGGACAGCAGCTTCCTGCGAGAGTTAAAACACAATTATGATTTGAGTGCACAGCTTGTTAGGACACGCGTCTGTCTTAACCAGCTTAATCCGTGATGAGTAACCCCATAAGATATAAGTATTTGGGAGAAGGGCAGTTTTGGGTGTGCCATCACATAGGCCAGGCTACTAAACTCTGCCATACTAACCTTACCAGATGATCACTGACAGCTGGGAGTATGAAAATGCATATATTCATATGGGATATTACACGTGACGTGTTTACAAATCCGTGTGTTTTTAGATGCTTGTGATCCCTACAATCAGTACAACCTTTCACATTCACCACAATGACACATTGAAAAAAAAACTATTGATTCTTGAATCAAAATTTGACCCTGAATTTTGAAGGAGTGGGGTGTGGAGGGAGGGGAAATCATTGCACACATATCAAGTGCTGGCTGTAAAACTGAACAGTGATCTGTGTGCACGTGCACAAACACTTCCAAATGCAATTATTCAACAAGACCTTGCATGTGAAATGTCAGTTTCGCCCCATATTTAATAATAATTTGCAAAAAACATTTAAACTTCCATCATGCAGCAACAGTGATTTACTTTCTATGACCCAGCAAGCGACGGACACTGACAAACGTTGTGGAGGCGAGGTGCCCGTTGTGCAAGTTGGTGAATCTCACCGTGCAGCCTGAACAGCGCTGAGCTGCACATTTGGGTTGTCGCTGGCCGCATTCTGCACGCGCGAGCAACGAAATCAACGGGGTTAGAGCCGCTACCATCGACACGACGGACTGAGCATCGGTCGCTCAAACGCATCACTGAACCCCAAAATAGGCCCAAATTGAATGCACAATCAAGCTGTTCTGCGTGTGTTGTGACACACTGTTGGTCAGCATTATTTGAGGGCACAATCATATTGCAGGTTAAGCGAGGGTCGAGTGTTGGGCGAACATTAAAATGATTTAAGCCATAATAACCCACAGTAATGTAATCGACGCAATTACTCATCTTGTTACAGTTGTCAAGAGGAATTATGCCGTTCGTCAGAAGGGGTTGATGGTTTATACAGTGATCGTGAGAGCCACACACTTAACAGGACTATGTACCTACAACGACCAGCAAGTAGCTTGTTAATCGATTCACGTGAGATTGAGACTATATCACCGGTATTCAACTTATCACCGCGGACTCTTGAGTTCATATAAACCACACGCAGCAACGAATCAAAATATAAATCAGAAGAAACACGCCACACAAAAGGCCCTTCTGAGGAGGGGTGCCTTGGGAGACTTCCCTGGGTATGCACATTAATAACAAACTTCATCTTATTGCTCCTTAATAGCCACGAAGCTGAACACATTCTTTCGTCAGTGATTGGTCATCAGCTAAAACAATATTCGACGCTACATCCAAAAGGCAGCGTTCTTCACTCACCTGCACGATGGCTTCCAATGATGCGTTTTGCTGCAGTGAACAGATATAAGGGT
>JAZEWT010000032.1:1804961-1832192 GCA_036362905.1 Mordacia mordax | reverse complement strand
GGGGGGGGGGAGGCGTGGATGCCGCAGGGGTGACGTCATGAAGGGGAAGGAGACGGAACTGGGGCGGGTGACGTCACCAGCGGGCCACTCAGGTCCCCCGCGCTCATCTCATCTCACTCTCAGAAACCGCCTGCTCCTCTCCAGCAGGGTCGCGGTGAGCCCGGAGCCTATCCGGGCAGACACAGGGCGCAAAGGCAGGGATATACCCACGATGGGACGCCAGTTCCATCACCGGGCACTGCGGGGGGAAAATTTAGTCTGCAAGCCAATTAACCGATGCGACGGCATGGTTTTTTTTTTGTGGGACTGCGAGAGGGAACCGGAGTGCCCGGCGAAAACCCACGCGGACACCGGGAAAACATGCAAACTCCCACACAGAAAGCAGCACCCGAGCCGAGATTCGAACCCGGGCTTAGGTCCGCGCGTGTCGGCTTAATGAGCTCGACTCAAGGCGCCGCGGTTTCCTGACATGCGGTGCCTATGAATAGGCGGTTGATGCAGTGGAAACGGAAAACTGATGCAGTTTACCCAAGCCTTGAGGCTTTAATTTAAAAATAGAATTCAGCACAACCATTTTTTTTTTGCTACGTTGAGCAGCCCCTCGTGCGTTGTGTCCCCACCAAGTGAAAGGTGTCTGTGGCGTACGCGTGAAATCTCACGGGGTCGACCGTGTCGGCTCCTCCTCACTCGTCGACGGCGATCGCATCGACCGACTCGAGCTCTCATCCCATCGCTTCAGCACAGGCACGACGGGGGCTCTCCATAGTAACAGCAAGGCCGGGTTTATTAAACAGCGCACGGCGCTTTATACCTCGCGGCTCCTTCACGCCGCATCAGATCACGGCGCGCAACCGACCAATGCGAGAGAGAGTGCGCGCGCTGTAATAGCCACCGCCGTCAGGCCCTTGTCACCGGTCCACGTGATGTTTACCGGGCTCTCGGGTTGTCCTCGTATTACCCTGTCCACGTGACCTTAGCGTGCCCGGCATGGGGGATGTTAACGCACTCCCACACATACACTTGTCTGGTTACGCTCAAGGCTGGGCACCACAGTTCCCCCACTGGCGAGAGGTCTCGGCTGGACGCCCTCGCCGCCATCGTGACCAGGCTCGACCGCTGTAACGAAGTCTCGGAGGCGGGCCGGTGTCCATCTCGGCCGTTGGGTCGCCGAGGGTCCATCACTCTCCGCCAGGCCACGGCGGGCCCTGCGACTGCTCGGGAGGGGTTCACTGGAGCAGTCGCAGCATCCGTCGGGTGTCGCGAGCGAGTTACACGCACGTGTGGCGGCCGCCTCCGGGACCCGTCGTCGTCGTCGTCATTAGACTCGGTCATTCCCGGGGGTCGGGTCCCACCCCAGGGGGTTGTCTCCAGGCCTTCAGACGCCGCACCACCAACTCGTCGTCACGCCAACCAACTCACGCCCCACCACCACCAAATGATGGCCATGCCTCGCCGTCGCACTCTGCGGCTCTCCGCGGGTTGCCCCGCCGCGTACTCGAACCGCTCCGCCAGGAATGGCGCGCAGTCACTGCCGATGCAGTCGCCGCCGCCGATGCCGTACTCCACGGCTATGCCCCCTCCAAGGTTTTGGGGGGGGGGGCGGGGCGCATAGCGTCCACGTGACATTAGCGTACCCGGCATGGGGGACATTAACGCACTCCCCACATGCACTTGTCCTGTCACGCTTGAGGCCTGGCACCACAGTGTCTTTTGCAGAATGATTTACTCCGTAAAATGTTGCGCTGTGTCTGGTAACCCTGAGTCTTGTGGTGTATTCATTGACCCCGGCGTTATTCGAACACGCAGCCATATTATCTGGAGTCAGAACGCGCTGCCGTTGTGCCACGAGACTCCACTATATCCACTCTGGGGCTTGTCCAAGATTTTATATTCACTGATAACTTAGCATTTTAAGATTGTCGTTGAAGTTCTGATCATGTTTGGCTTGCTGTTCTGCACACACTATGTATATTTTTTTAAAAAGCCAAAAATATGTATTGTTGCTGTTGATTTTCCATTCTGGTGTCGTTGTTGACGTGCCGTTCTCTCCGCAGCTCTGTGAAGTGCTTTGTGACCTTTGGGTGAAAAGCACTCTGTAAATGCAATTATTATTATTATTATATCATGAGTGCTGAGATAATGACCTGAGTACCGTGTCCAAGAAACCATAATGTGTAGTATTTGCTAAAGTGCGATGTCCAGTCAGCCGATTCGCACTTCAGAAATATCCAATGTTTTTTTTAAAAATTGATAGATAGCCTGTCACTTCATTATCTTTTGTATTAAACAACTTTAATGGTGAAGTTCTGATTGCATATGATAGCTTAAATATATCCCCATAGATTGCAGTGTAACCTGAAAATATGTTTTCGCTTCCTTCCAAGATTTGGAGCCTCATTTTACTTTCATTAGCTAGTTACAGCAGAAAGTTTGCAAATGAGCTTGCAAGCGTCAGTTGTCAGTTTCCTGTGACAATCCTCCCAAAATTAAAGCCTTGTACTTGACTGAGAAAAGTGTAACGAGATTCTAATCACTGTTAAGACCTTTTTGCAATTTACATACAACCACTTGGCCGTCTCCTGCGCAGCCTCAATCTCAGCTGCCATTGCTGTGCTGGTGACATCCAAATCTATATCCATGCAAAGTCATTCATCAACGCGTCTTGTCTTTCCATGTCATCCTCACCGTCAACTGTGAAGGCCAGGCTCAATTCAAATTTTCTAAAACTAAATCGCGACAAAACAGAAGTTTTGCTTGTCAGAACCCCGCACCAATTATCCAAGGCATATTTCCATCTCAGAAATAAAGCCAAACTGTGCAACATTCTGTCACCCGCTGATGCTGAGAAGCTAATACACATCTTCATCTCCTCGTGAATCGATTACTGCAATGCACTGCTCCCTGGCACCCCTGCCTGCCTGATCAATAGTCTCCAACGTGTGCAGAATGCAGCTGCTGAAGTCCTCACTCGCACACCCATCCACTATCACATATCTACAGTACTGATGTCTATCCACTGGTTACCTGTTGAATACAGGACTGAATTCAAAATCCTCTTTCTCACCTACAAGGCTCTCACTGGCGGTGCTCAAACAAATATCCGTGACCTACTTTAGACACCCTCCTCAACACGACTTCAATCCTCCAATTCGGGCTTGCTGCATGTGCCCAGGTCGCACCTCCATTCGATGCAAGACAGAGCCTTCTCACGCACTACTCCGAGACTCTGGAATGCCCTTCCATTGGAGATCCGGTCAGCTGAGGACCTGGGCATCTTCAAATCTCGTCTCAACACTCACTTGTTCCGTAAGGCTCTCAATTCCTCTGGCAAGGACTGTTGATGCGGCTCAGCGTTGCCGTGCCGGGATGATGGCTCTCTTCCGACCTGCGCCTGCTCGGGATCATTTATTCCTTCCTTGTTTGTTGAATTAATTTCTTTGCGCTAATTTTATGTACTCTAATTTATTGCTACTATTTGACTTTCAGTTGAACTGTCCTGGTGTTGTTGTTGACATGCTGTTCTCTCCGCAGCTCTGTGCAGCGCTTTGTGACCCTCGGGTGAAAAGCGCTATAGAAATGCAATTGTTATTATTACATACTCCAATGACCTGGCGTGAATAAAAAAGTTGCAAAAATCCTCAATGCAAGGCTAAGGAATTATTATCTCTCAGTACGTTTGCACGGCAACAAAAAACAACACGATTGGAATAAAGAAATTAAGACTGAAATACCAGTGAACGCCTTTCTGACCGCGATGGAAGGTTTTGAAAAACGTATTTGAATAAGACTGAAAAGTTGACAGAAATACATTTGTAACCAAAACAAAAGTTTTGTCGAGTCGGCACGGTGCCGTAGCGGGTAGCGCCACCGCCTCAAAGCAAGAAATGTCCTATTCTTGGCCTTTGTGTATTCAGTGTGTGTTTTACCCGCGTTCTCCCCGGGGGTTTTCTCCGTTAAGTGTCCTGATTACATTGCCCCCCAGTACCCTGTGATAGACTGGCGTACATCCTGGGTAGAGTAAATATAGCTCTACCGTGCGCCCTGTGCCTGCCAGGATAGGCTCCGAAATAGGATTAAACGTTACTGATAACGAATTGCTGACAACATCTTTGCTGAGCAAAACGTTGTGTTCGCAACAGCAAAACAAACGAATTACGTTAACATATGTCTCATCATCTCATTGTCAGAACCGCTTAACCCTGCACAGGGTCGCGGTGAGCCAGAGCCTATCCCGGCAGACACAGGGCGCAAGGCAGGGATATACCCACGATGGGACGCCAGTCCATCACCGGGCACTGCGGGCAATTTAGTCTGCGAGCCAATTAACCTATGCAGCAGAATGTTTTTAAACTGTGGGGGGAAACCGGAGTGCCCGCCGAAAACCCACGCGGATACGGGGAGAGAACTCGCAAACTCCACACAGAAAGGCACCTGAGCCGAGATTCGAACCCGGGACCTTCTTGCTGTGAGGCGACAGCGCTACCCACTGGGCTACCGTAATTGCCCTGCCTACATTAATATATGTATGCAGGGCAATTTTTGTAGGCGGTGCGTGATTAAAATGATCAACGTGTGAGCAAAATAAAGTTAGAATGCTTTGAATAGTTGAGAACTACTTCAAAATGAGCCTGTGAAGTTTACACAAACCGCAGTCCACCAGCTCTAGTCAAAGTTATTTCCTGTTTAATTGATCATCGAGGCTGTGTTCATCTCCTGTTTATGGCCTTGAGCCAGTGGCAGGAATTCCACATTTTTATGGCGGTGGCAAATTCATCCCTGTAACAGTCACAAGCTGGTAATTCTCCCACAAATTGGGACTCATTTTAGCAACCAATGAATGATGATGGGCTGAGTAGACCCCGAACCAGGATGTATACAGTACTGATGGAGGTTTTTAAGATTCTTTCGGGATAGTCGCGTCGAGCGCTCCTCCTCCTCTTTCAGGGGCGCTCGACGCGGCTGTCCCGAAAGAACAGCTTTGGAAAGTAATCATGAAATTCCATCTCAAGACTCACTTGTTCCGTAAAGAAGTAAAGTCATCTGGCTAGTACTGTTGATGCTGCTCACTGCCGTGTGCTCAGATGATTGCTTGCTGTTGACCTGCACCAGCTCAGGAACACTTATCCCACCCTAACTTTATTGAACGAATATTGTATCTGTTATTTTATGTTCTTCATTGATTTAGAGCCATTGTTTTACTCTAATTGATCGACTCTGATGTTGTTCTTGTTGTTGACATGCCGTTATCTTCACAACTATGTGCAGCGCTTTGTGACCCTTGGGTGAAAGGCGCTCTGGAAGTGCAATTTATTATTATTATTACAGTATCTCATCTCATCTCATTATCTGAAACCGCTTAATCCTATATATAGGGTCACGGTGAGCCGGAGCCTATCCCGGAAACACAGGGCGTAAGGCAGGAATACACCCGACGACGGGACGCCAATCCATCGCCGGGCATTGCGGGACAATTTTAGTCTGCGAGCCAATCAACCTATCCAGGAGCATGCTTTTGGACTGTGGGAGGAAACCGGAGTGCCCGGCGAAAACCCACGCGGACACGGGGAGAGCATGCAAACTCCACACAGAAAGGCACCCGAGCCGAGAGATTCGAACCCGGGACCTTCTTGCTGTGAGGCGACAGCGCTAACCACTGGGCCACCGTGCCGCCCTTGTTTGCAAACCACACCAGGTAATCATTTGAGGCCGAGTTGCCCTGCGGGAGGCCCAGGGACTGGTTCAGATTATCGTCACTGGTGTTTGTCCTGCCTGGGAATCTAGCGCTGGTGACAGAGTGTGTAGCGCAGGGGGGGGGGGCAAACCGTTGCACAACCGCTCAACACAAAGCACTACCCAAATACATTCACCGACCTACTTATTTACCTACCAACACACACACACACACACTCGTGTACCTGCTATGCTTTTGTGCCATTGCAAAGACGATGAGCTTTATAAAGTGTGCATGCTGATTGCCATACGAGTTGCTCAATACAATTATGCGGTGTTGCAAAATCTGGGCACAATGGGGCATGTGTGGGCATCAGTAGAAGCAATCACTGTAATAACGGAGCTTTGCCATTTTTGCAGATTGATACATGGGTATGTACTAGACTGGTATGTGGTTTTATCAAAATACAGTACATATAATAATAATAATAATAAAAATTGCACTTGTCGAGCGCCTTTCACCCGAGGGTCACAAAGCGCTGCGCACAGACATGCGGAGAGAATATCATAACAACAACAACGACAAATGAACGGCACATCAACAACAATAAAAAAATTGTGACAAATCTGAGCTGTGGAGAGAACGGCATGTCAACAACAACAACTTCAGAGCAGTTAAATAGAAAGTCAAATCATGGCTATAATTTAGATACGGGCATAAAATAAGCGATAAATGTAATTGTTCAACGAAAGGTGCTCTATACATGCAATTCTTATTATTATTAATCAAAGGATGGAATAAGTGTTCCTGAGCAGGCATAGGTCGGCAGCGAGTCATCATCTCAGCACGACAACAGTGAGCCGGAATAACAGTCCGAGCCAGAGGAATTGAAAGCCTTACGGAACAAGTGAGTGTTGAGACGAGATTTGAAGATGTTCATGGACTCAGCTGACCGGATCTCCAATGGAAGGGCATTCCAGAGTCTGGGAGTAGTGCGTGAGAAGGCTCTGTCTTGCATCGAATGGAAGTGCGATCTGGGCACATGCAGCAAGCCCGTATTGGAGGATCGAAGTCGTGTTGAGGAGGGTGCCTGAAGTAGGTCACGGATATATGTTGGAGCAGCACCAGTGAGAGCCTTGTAGGTGAGAAGGAGGACCTTCAATTCGATCCTATGTTTAACCGGTAGCCAGTGGAGAGGCACCAGTACAGGGGATATGTGATCGTGAATAGGTGTGTGCATGATGACTCGAGCAGCCACATTCTGCACACATTGGAGACGATTGATCAGGTAGGCAGGTATGCCAGAGAGTAGTCCATATCAATAGATTCGTGAAGAGATGAAGATGTGCTTCTCAGCATCGGAAGGTGACAGGATGCTGCGCAGCTTGGCTATGTTTCTGAGATGGAATTAGTCTACCTTCGTCACCTTGGAGAAGTGTGTCTCGAAGTTGAGTGAGGCATCAAGAGCCACTCCTAAACTCCGGACTGCCTTAGCAACTTCAATTAGTCCTGTCATCAAGCATCAATTGGATAGGTTAAGCCTTGGACAATTACAGCGTGGTTTCAACTGGCAAAAATTCTATTTTATTGCCATTTAGTATCAGGAAATTTGAATGGAGCCAGGCCTTCAGAGTTGACAGTGAGGATGACATGCAAAGACCAGACGCATTGATGGATGGCTTTGCGTGGATATAGTTTTGGATGTCATCAGCATAACAATGGTAGCTGAGATTGAGGCTGCATAGGATTTGGCCAAGTGGTTGTATGTAGATGCTGAAGAGGACTGGGCCGAGAACTGAACCCCGAGGAACTATAGAAAAAAACAGGATGAATCTCTGAGATTTGTCCTTCGAAGTTGATGAACTACTTCTGGCCAGAGATGTAGGAGCTCAGCCAGTGCATGACACAGCCAGAGACCCCTATATCCCCCAGTCGCTCAAGTAAGGTGGGGTGGTCAACGGTATCGAGGGCAGTGCTTAGGTCCAGGAGGAGAAGAATACTTGGCAAGCCTTCATCAGCAGCGACAAGTAGGTAATTAACTACTTTGACCATGGCAGTTTCAGTACTATTGCCGAATCTGACCCCAGATTGGAAGGGATCGAGGAGGTCATCAGAGCGGCACGGTGGCGCAGTGAGTAGCGGCTGCTGCTGCATCGCAACAAGAAGCACCTGGGTTCGATTTGAGGCTCTGGTATCTGTCTGTGCATTTGCATGTTCTTCCCGTGTCCACGTGGGATAAGTGAGAGGACGGACCGTACGTTTAACTGGCAAAACTGCAGATTTTGAAAGCTTACATGATTCGCATGACAGCTGTCTCAAAAAGTTAAACTAGAACAAGCTATTACGCAAGATCGGGTTTATACGGTAACCTAGAGTCGGGAACCCAGTAAGTGTTTCCAGTGTGATTATACAAAATAAATGGACCGATATAAACGTTATCATCGCCATGATCAGCAATGACGCAGTTATCCCGAAAGTCCGGCTCTCCAGAGCAATTACTAATCCACTATCGCAGGAATGTTTCCAGTACACCTCGGGGAGGAGGATTGTTGGTAAGTGTGGGCTAGTGCAGCGAATAACATCGGGCTAAATGCGTGACATTTATAAGGTATTTGGTTCTTAAAATACAGATGCTGCGCAGTAAAAAAAAAGGGAACTAGAATGGTCCAGTCCGCGAACCGGTACACCCCGTAGAGCTCTTTGGCAAACCGGTTACAACCTGCATCAGGACTGTTGATGCGGCTCACTGCTGTCGTGCTGAGATGATAGCTCGCTGCCAATCAGCGCCTGCTCAGGAACACTTATTCCCTTCCTTCGTTTGTTGAACAATAATTTGTATCACTTATTTTACGTCCTTCTCTAAATTATAGCCATTGTTTGACTTTCAGTTGAACTGCTCTGGTGTCGTTGTTGTCGTTGACATGCTGTTCTCTCCACAGCTTTGTGCAGCGCTTTGCGACCCTCGGGTGAAGAGCGCTCTGGCAGTGACAATATAATTAAAAGCGAAAAAGTGAAACAGCAGCGAACATTCCAACTTGACACCTGAAAAAAATAAGTGTCAATTTGGTGTTGATTAGCATTGAATATCTTAACAATATTACCGAGAAAAATGTTTGTATCTTTTTCATTATCTATATAATGGCAAAATTGTCCCCATCGTTATAAGAGATGTTTTCTCTCCGAGGTGATACAAATATACAACCGATTTTAACATCAGGGCGGCACGGTGGCCCAGTGGGTATCGCTGTCGCATTACATCAAGAAGGTCCCGGGTTCGAATCTCGGCTCGGGCGCTGCTTTCTGTGTGGAGTTTGCGAGCTTCTGTCCGCGTGGGTTTTCGCCGGGTACTCCGGTTTCCTCCCACAGTCCCCCCAAAAAAAAAACCCACATGCCGCTGCATCGGTTAGTTGACTCGCAGACTAAATTGCACGCCGGTGCCCGGTGATGGACTGGCGTCCCATCGTGGGTATATCCCTCTGCCTTGCGCCCCTGCGTCTGCCGGGATAGGCTCCGGCTCGCCGCGACCCCGCGCAGGACTGAACGCGTTCTGTCAACGACGTGAGTTTCATGTTTTATTTTATTTTATTTTTTTAAAACGTGCGGATTGACGGCCGACGCGGTGACGTCGCCGCGCAGGATGCACGCACGCGCGCGCACGCGCGCGCCCCCTCCCCCCCGCCGCCGCCGGAAGTGGGCGGAGCCCGCTGCGATGGCGCCAGGCGCAGGCTAGAGGAGACGATTTCTCTCGTCCGCTGCGCCGTCGATGGTTCGTGAACCTCGTCTCGGCCGCATCGGCTTCGCTTCACGCGGCCGGTACCGCGCGGCGCGGCGCGGCGGCGGCGGCGTCGGCGTCGTGGGCGGCCACGTCGGCTCTCCGAACGGATGCACGGCGCTCGCGACCGGTGCGCGGCGTAGGCCGCCACAGCAGCCTGCGGGCGTTGCCTTGAGGCGCCGCCGGGACCACGGACGTGAACGCGCGGGCGACGCGTGGTGCCCGAGCTCCGGGCCTCCTTGGCCACGCGTTGTCACGTCCGCTCATCTCGCGTCCTCGCACTCCTCCTCCGCCTCCTCCGCCGCCTTCCCTGCGGGGGTCCCGTGCAAGCGAACGGGAGGCAGTGCTTAGACAGCCCGGCTGCTGGTGCGCCCGTGTTCCTATGGTGTCCCTGCTTTTCTCCAGAATGCTTCTGCCCCGGGCTCCCTGTTCCCCCTGGCGCTACCTGCTCACCTGCCCTGGACTTCTGCTTTCTTGCCGCCTTTCCGCCCGACTTCTTTGCTCCTCTTAGCGTCTCTGCGTAAGCAGGTCCGCTCGCTCACCGGTGTTCATCTCGCTCGTGTCCATGCTTGACATCCTCACCTCTCCCGCTTTCACGCTCCCAAAGTTTCCTCTCTGTGTGCATAAGACACTTTGAAGGTATTTTCTTTTTAAATGTAGGTATCGTGAACTGTTTCATTAC
Organism: Mordacia mordax; assembly: GCA_036362905.1. NCBI lineage: Eukaryota > Metazoa > Chordata > Hyperoartia > Petromyzontiformes > Petromyzontidae > Mordacia > Mordacia mordax. Next base: position 1,822,067 of record JAZEWT010000032.1, on the reverse strand, counting down.
GGCTGGAGCGAATTGTACTTTAGGAGTTTCATGCAACCGGCCATCGGTGAGTGGTCTCGCCTGCCCTGTGCATCTGCTGCCTGTCAACGTGTCCCTGACGCACTGTAAGGCCCGCAGACCGGGCCGACCCCTTAGCTGTGACAACATAAAGGCTCTTGGTTATGACCACAAAAACAACGTTTTGTAATTCGTAGGGTAGGGTCAGACTGGAGTTCTATATTGCTTTAAGTCTTAGCCTTAACGCTTGCAATTACAATACACGGTGCCCATCAGCACACCACGTGGTTTGCTGATCATAGACTACTTTATAGCCAACAACAATATGCCAGTCTCCCCTACAGGACTGACTTAATTTGTAGCAGGTAATATAATCAAACATGAATGCCAGTTAAAGGAAACTTAGTATTTCCATATTGGCGTTTTTTCACTAGTTATGAATTACTAACTACTACGAGTAATTAGCCATGGGAGCTAATATGAGTTTTGTGTAGTCAATGAAAACTATTTAAAGTTGTTTGATGAGTAACGATTGGTCTGCAGAGTACACAACCTTCAGTTATCTATCAGGTGATCCATCCGTTTGCCAGCCGGTTACCATCTCGGTTACTTATAAGGATGCGTAGCGATCAAATTTGTCAATATTTCAGGTAGTAGACAACGGCTCGCCAAATTCCCATCGTTCCTCCTGCGACCCGTAAAGAGTTACTTGGTAATTTATCCATTTAGTGACTTAATTGCGGACTGCAGATGTCTCATCTCATTATCTGAAACCGCTTAATCCTATATAGGGTCACGGTGAAGCCGGAGCCTATCCCGGAAACATAGGGCGTAAGGCAGGAATACACCCGACGACGGGACGCCGGTCCATCGCCGGGCATTGCGGGACAATTTTAGTCTGCGAGCCAATCAACCTATCCAGGAGCATGCTTTTGGACTGTGGGAGGAAACCGGAGTACCCGGCGAAAACCCACGCGGACACGGGGAGAGCATGCAAACTCCACACAGAAAGGACTGCAGATGTGCCACCTTGAAATTGATATTATTGGCAGTGTAAACTCACGTGGCCCAACTATTGGCGGCAAGAGTTGCCATGCTCTTCTCAAGTTGTATTAACGCGTGGCGGAGGACACACGGGGGGGGGGTGGTGGTGGTGTTGAGTTGTACCGCTGCTGCGTGTTCCGCTAGAAGCCGAGGGCCAAGCTGCGTGGCTCCCGCGTGGGGCGCGAGGCTCGCGCCGCCACCGCTAGCGGGACGGCCATGTCGAAGGTTCGGCGCACAGTGACGGTGGAGAGCTCGAAGACCGTGTCGGAAAATGCGATTCGCCGGCCCAGCGTCTTTGAGCGGCTGGGACCGGGTGGCGGTGGTGCGGGCGGCGGCGGTGGTGGCGGCGGCGGCGGCGGCGGCGGCGTCGTCGGAGGCGCTGTCGGCACCACGGTCACTCCCACGCAGCCCAAGACAACGGAGGTGCGAGTGTCTAGCAGTTCTCACGATGAGCAACGTTGGCGTCTTGGTACGGCAGTGGCAAAGGATGACTTGAGTTCTGTCCAGACCAGTGGTTCTTAACCTGGGTTCGATCGAACCCCAGGGGTTCGGCGAGTCAGTCTCAGGGGTTCGGTGGAGGTCAAGACACACACCTCACTCATATGATTCGTGATGACACGCCCCGCTTGGCCATCACTGGCTGCAGGTGATCACATTTTATTTTTCCAATAAGGAAGGGTTCGGTGAACGCGCATATGAAACTGGTGGGGTTCAGTACCTCCAACAAGGTTAAGAACCACTGGTCTAGACCAGGAATTCTCAACCGTTTGTACCTTCAGGACCCCTTGGCACACTTAGGTACGGTGTCTGCTTGACGACTAGCTATAGATGTTTATTATTACAGCAGAAAAGTACCCAGTGAGCCTGCAAGTTGTAGATTGAGGATTCCTGTGACAGCAAACGACCAAACTGGTAAACCTAACAGTGCATGAAAGCAAAGGGAAACTAAAACTTAACAGAAATAATGTGTGCTCCAATGGGTGGCAACTCACCTGTCAAGAATGGAAGATTTAGCTTATGAACACATTAGCAAACTGTTTGATGTACAAATGATTGGTCTTGCGTCTGGACTGCTTTGCTCCAGATCATGGGTCTTCATGTGAACCGTTCAGAATACAATGAAGCAATGAAAGCGACAATAGTTTAAATTGGTGCTGGGATCTGATTGGTGGTCAGTATTGTTAGGGAGTTATGTTGTTTGATGAGCTAATTAGTGTTGGCTATTCTGCGACTGCCCAGTTTGGGTCGTTATTATAGGATCTGACTTTGATTTCCTCGTGTGGCTAACACCTGGTTGGCTGTCATGTTTAGAGCTATGGCTAGTGTACATTTGGTTAGCTTATGCTCCTAAGTTTGTCTGCCCCATTGCCAAGTGTAGACGTTTCCTCCTTTGTCGACTTTTCACTCTTGGTGATTAGCTGCTCTTGCTCACCCTGCGACCCGAGAAGCCCCTTCTCTCCTCCCGTGATCCACTGTGCATTTAATCCTCCTCGGGCTTTGCTGCTGCAAGACGTAGGTCGTTTTGCGCGTTCATGACCGGTGTCCCATGGCGCAGATTTGCCGCAACTGGATGAAGGGGCGCTGCAACTATGGAAATACCTGCAGGTTCAGCCACTCGCTGCCACGAAGCAAGAACTACCGTGGAAGCAATCGCAGGTATTGCACGCCACGGAAGGGAGGAATGTGTTCAAGAGTTTGGTCAATTATTCGGCACATGCCGAATCCCCTCCCCAGCGATTGTGTGTTGTTACAATTTTCACAGTTACAGAGTGCAGTGTGAATCAAGACTTGTTTCTCTATTATTTGTGCAGTTTTTATACCACTATTATTTATCTTTGCTCAGTAGATATTGATATATTTAATTTTACCAAATAAAGTAACCCTTACCTATCCGATCACGGACGAGCTAGAGAGCTGACATTTTGCACGTTAACTATTCACTGTGTACAATTTGACCGATTACATTTTGGGATCCATCGGGCTTCTGGGTCAGGCTTATCTAGATCTGAGGGTCATTTCAGCACATTTTCCAGAATCAAACGCTATATTGGGATTGGAACTAATAATTATTGAGCAGATACCCTTATCCAGGGCAACTTACGTCATCATAGAGGTATGAGGAAACCACAAAGAGGCGAGGGGAAGGCAGCCATGCATTGAGCCTTTAAGTTTGGTATTGCACTTAATAGTGTGTAGACTGAAACAAAAAAGTTTTGCTGCTTATATTAATAATCATAATGCTATTTATAACGCGCACACATTGGAATGATGTCTCTGGTCTGTCTTGGTAATATAAGTGTGTGCGCTCAAATATTCTCTGTTAATTTTGCAGAGCATGGACAGGAATTGGAAATCCGTTCTTTCATGCATGATTCCATGCGAGTATTGTGAGCGTAATAGTTAATTTTAAACAATTAGTGCACTGCTATACACCTGTAAATTAACTAAAAGTGCAACATTTTTATTTGAACTCACATTAATGCATGAGGCACAATATGAATTTAATCGTTTGTAATAAATATGAATGTTTATTGATGTACCGTATATCTAGCTACAAGTACTTTTTTTTTGACACAACTCTGACCTTGTAGAAACTACTTCTGTGTTTTGAAATTATGACTTTCAAACAGAAAAGTTGTTTCTATAAGGTCTGAGACACCTTTTTATGAGAAATAAGGTCCTGACTTAAGAGATACCCCCTCGCGTTATCCTCCCCCAGGTCTCCGGACCGCGTGACCACTGACCTGCGTGAGCGCATGAAGAACAAGCGGCAGGACCTAGATACAGAGCCGGCATCTCGCCGGCAGGAAGCTTCGCCCTCCCCTGGCAGGGTGAGTATTCCATACATGGTTTCCACCACGTTCCACCACGTCACGTCTCGCCCGCCGTCCGCTGATACCGCCAAGCACGGAGCAGCGGCAGTCTGCATCAAAATGAACTCCGTGGCTGTGCGTCGTCTCACGCGCCACTGCGTCAAGCAGGCAGCGCTTTTGTGCACGGCGCGGCCAGACGCCACGGAAAAGGGTTTGTGTCTGAAGCCTTGCTCTCGCGCAACGGCTGCGGAAGAGAGCGGCAGCGCGACAGCCTCACAGAGCGAGCATGGAACCGTGGCTGTCGCTCGCAGAGGGACTCCGCGAAGGTGAAGCACCGGAGCAAGGAGGAGGCCAACATCAAGATCATCAAGGCGCGCACGCCCCCCGAGAGTGACGGAGAGCCTCCCACCTGGGACCATGCCCGTGAGGGTAAGAAAGGCTGCTCTTTGACAGGTACCCACCTTCGTACATGCTTCCTTCCAGCTTAAATTAGAAACTTACTGACATGTCCGGGCTATGTGCAATCGACCGATGCGCTTATCATCAGAGTCACTCTACTATTGGTTGATCAATTGAAACATTTGTGTTTGTCTATTCTGCTTTTAACTTGGTGCAAGGATGAGTATTACAACAAAATAAGTTTAAGAAATAAACTAAAAACCACCGTTGACAACGTGTAAGTTTGTTTTCGGAGAGTCAGTTCACATGGACCAAAGAGTGGGCAGAAACGTTTAACGGAGAGAAGCGCTCAGTGTGAGCCGCCTCACTGCCTCCTGTGAGGTGTAAACCGGTCGGTATTAAGCAGACAGAGTGCTCCACAATGCACGTTTGGACAAGATGAAGTGAGAGTGAGGATTGCACCCCATCGTCTGTTGTGGTGAGAGGACAATTGTGAATGCAGTCACGGTAATAATACGGCACCCAATTGCCACCAAACTAGGTTGTAATTAAAAATAGCAGCCGGGCGTTTAGGCAGCTTTGATGTCCTTTATATTCATGCAATAAATAATTCAAGTGTTTGTGTGTCAGGAATATCGTTTTTAAACAGTATTTGCAGATGCCATCTCACAAAACGGTGTTGTGGTACATTCACAACAGCTACGACTGAAGCAGACATCCCTTAAAGTTTTTTATCCTAGTGATGATTGTCTTTGCAGGAGAAAAATTGTCGTGACCCCCATTCTTAATGTTATAGCTCCTCACAGTAGCTTTGCATTCCAGATGTTCGGAAATAAGTGCGCATGTTTCTTGTTGTGGAAAAGAACATCGTAGTCGCGTTCTACATCAGAGTTCTCGTAGCTTGTGAGATTGAGGAGATGAGTGTTCGTGGAAAGCCAACCACGCATACAAGCGGATAGCACCTAGAGTGCTGCAGCACAGTATCAATCAAGGCTTAGTTTCTGTTCTGAAAGTCTGCCCACGTTGCAGCCCAAACCCTGGGACCGATTCCAAATAGTAACCAGGATCAACCGTGCAATGCCTGGGTCACGGTTTCAGTCACAACGGAGCTGGAGCGGAGGTGTGTTTGTCTACGCAGACTCGGACAATGGGGACGCCGCCTACGACTTCGGGCAGGCACTGTCGTTGGAGCTGCAGCGCCAGAAGCTGCAGCTGGAGCTGATAAAGCTGGAGCAGGAGCGCGAGCTGGAGGAGCGGGAGGAGCTCGTGATTCAGAAACAGGTGAAATTAGTGCTGTCCATCCCACCACCTCTTCCAGTAGTCACAAGCTGCACCAGCCAGTGAAACAAGCAAGCTTGGTAAGCGTGTTATAATTCAATCGCTTAAAGTCTCTTCTCATGCTCCCAATGTAAGTGTGGATAAGTTTCATCAATTAGATTTCTTGATGAGCACGTCAGCTTACTCTGCGTCATTGGGGTTATTAGACCGTGCTTCGTAAATACTGTTCAGTGTTAGCCGGTGAATTTCAAGGGTTATAGATTTTAGCACGTACTGCAATGGGTCTTGCTGCGCTTCCCTCTGCTGACAATGGGAGCCCTGCAGCAGCCTACAGTACCAGTTTTGTGGATGATGGTCACCTCGCAAAACACTGCCTAAGCTCAGCCCTGCATATATTTCGAGAATTGATGAGATATTTCCAGTGATTTAGCCGTGGCACGCTCTTAATGTGTCGAGATTTGCATGTGAGAGGGGATTGACTGCTATACAAATTAAACACGTGAATGGTACGTATTGCAAAACGCAGCCACCAAGATTTTACGAATGATATGGTGAACGCGGAACAGACATTCTAAATTAGGCAAAAAACGTATTGATTCTTGATGCAGTCAATTCAGAGCTGTGACCGTGGGGCGGGGGTCGGTAGTTGCATACATTGAGCGTGCGTACAATCCCTACCACCCGATCAAGAGCTGCACGTGGGCTTGCTGCACCCTGAACGTTTGTCCCAATGCGGTTCATCGGCTCATTAGCATCACGTCGCGCATGCGAGGCCCAACGCGATTGCTTGCGTTCCCATTTTGCCGTTTTGCTAGGTGTCACCGGAGCCGGCTGTTAGCAAGCGGTCACCATCCCCCAAAAGGAAGGGCAAGTCGCCAAAGAGAAGGATCCTCTCTCCGTCTTCTCCCTCGCCCCCGCTGCCTCCCGCAAAGAAGAACAAGAAAGGCCCAAGGACGCCGTCTCCACTTGGTGACTCTGAGCGGTGGGTTCTGAGCGCAGATGTTCGCGGTTTAGCTGGTGCCCCTTCCGAAGTGCATGGGCATAAAACGCACATTTTACTAATATCACAATTGATATAAGTAATTTACTACAGTTCGTATTCGGGACATTCTCATAGCATAAGGCAGTGATGAATACAATAGCTTTACAAGAGGGGGTAATGTTTTGTGTAAGACCAATTTGAATAATTTGTGAGTCATTTTTCAAGTTGGGCAACCATAGAGCATGACGTCAGTACACAATGGCAGTATGTCTTTGAATGACGCCATCGGATCTGTAACATCCACTCTAGATCACACGGCATACAATATTTTATGTTTAATACACACCGTAGTTTTAAACAAGGCAGCCTGACTGATTTTAACCTCTCTTAAAGGAGCGGAAAGGTAGAGCTCCAAGTGAGTGTAATGTAAGGGAATGATATATGATGTGGGATTATAAGGCATGGGAGAGTAACTTTTGGGCGATCAGATGATCACGTCACACTTGCGCTGCTAATACGCACTCGCTGCCCGCCACTCGCAGCAAATACACCAAGCTGCTGGCCAAGAAGAAAGGACCGCGTACGCCCAGCCCCTCGTCGCTGCCTCCCACCAATGAGGCCCGGCCACCAAAGAAACACAAGGACAAGCAGAAGGAGGTTGAGGGCAAGAACAAGGAACGTAAGGAGATGCGGGACGGCAAGGCGGCGCGCGGAGACCCCAGGGAGCCCAAGCACAAGGGCAAGGACGCAGAGCGCGGCCGCGACAAGGACCGCAGGGACCGCGCAAGGTGTGCTGCGGGTGTCAGCGGTTGTGTTTAGGCCCTTTCCTGGTTCCCCCATTGTCAAGTGAGAGTGGCAGCCTCGCCGTGCCACCGTCACTTGTGCCGTGCCAACGGTGTCACGATCGTAATTGCTTGTTCAGTAATGTCACAGAAGAGATTCTGTGCACCGACACTTGCAAGGAAATTAGCGATGCTCTAACGTGATTGCAGAATTAGATGCTGTGGCGTTAGTGTCTGTGGCGAAATAGGTGTGAACTGGTCCAGAGTCCTATGCTATACCAACCCACACTGCACAGAGTGGTAAAAGTTGGGACAAACAACCCAAATAGTGGTGACAGCGTGAGGCCTTGAGAGGTGGCGTTACGAAGCGCTGTAGAAAGCATTTGTTGTCACGTGCCAGTCTGCGCACGCTTGACGCCGCTAGGCAGCGTGGATCACGTGGGCGCTTGTGCGCGCGTGTCTGTATACAGCAACTGACCCGTGGAGACCGAGAGCCATTTACCTTTCCAGATCACATCTCCCCCCGCACATTGCACAGCCGCTTCCTCGATACTTGTTGACTGCTGCCATCTTTGATCGGTGACACTAATTCCGAGCGCTGGCGTGAGTGAGATTGTGCAGCGCCGTCTCACGCTGGTGCCTCGCCTTGTCTCTTTGCAGAGACAAGGTGAGGCACCACTCGGACTCCTCCAGCACCAGTCCCCAGCGCTCTCCGTCGCCACCTGCCGAGCGCACGGCCCGCCGGTCCCCGTCGCCGGCGCACAGAAGGAGCGGCTCGGCCCGGGCGGCGAAGCCACTGGGCCGCAGCCGCGAGCAACAGCAGCAGCAGCAGCGGGAGCAGCAGCAGGAGGTGTCATCGCGCTCGCCTGAGCGGGGCAAAGAACGCCGGCGCCCGTCGCCGGAGACCGGCAAGGAGCGCACGAAGCGGCGCTCCCCGTCCTCTGACAGCAGCAAGGACAGACGCTCGCACTCTCCCCTCCCACCGGGCAAAGACGGAGGGCGCCGACGATCCCTGACGCCTGGCGCCGGCAAAAATCGGACAAAGCAGCGGCAGTTGTTGGCCGGCGGGCGGGAGCGCGGCGGCCGAGCGTCGCCCTCGCCCTGCAAGGAGCGCTCGGTGGATTGGTCGCCAGGCGCGGGGAGGAGGCGGCGCTCGCCGAGCCCCGGGAAGAAGGCACCGCGCAAGCAGTCGCACTCTCCGCCCGCCGCGGCGGAGCGTGCCCCGCGTTGGTCTCAGTCGCCGGTGGCCACACGGAGGGACAAGCATGGCAAGCATCGTGGCAAGTCGCCCGACGCGGGCAAGGAGCGGGCCAAGCGGAGGTCGCCGTCTCCGCCGGTTGGCAAAGAGCGCTTGCGCCGGCAGTCGAGTTCCCCCGAGGTGAACAAGAGCCGGTGCAAGCGGCGACGAACCCAGTCCCCGGCCGCTGTCGCCGCGCGGGGGCGATCGCGCACTCGGTCGCGGACGCCCGGCGCCGGCAAGGAGCAAGCGCGACGACCCTCCTGCTCGCCACCTGCCCGAAAGGACAAGGGTAAGCGCCGATCGGCCTCCCCGCCTCTCTCGGGGAAGAAGCAGCGGTCCAAGTCACCGGTGGGTGTGAGGCGGCGCTCCCGGACTCCTCCCAAGCCCAAGCAGCCGCTCGTGAGGTCCCCCCTCGTTGGCAAGGAACGTGGGCGCAAGCGATCGCCGCCAGTGCCCTCCTCCCCCCCGCTGGCTGCCACCCTCGCCGTGCCCACCAAACAGCTGGGCAACAAGCGCAAGTCTCGCTCGCCCCTTCCCGCACCGGTGGAGAGGAGCCGGGAGCCCAAGCTCCTATCCCTGTCTCTTCCGGCAAAGGAGCTCCCGAAGGTAACTTTGTTTTTTTTTCGTCTCTTACTAAATGTCAGCCTCTGTTGAGTGATTATTATTTCAGGGTGACTGCCATGTGTCAAACATGGCAAGGCGTGTTGGAAATGAGTTGTCCCTGGTGTAGGTATGGATCTCGGAAGTAGTTCTGCAACGTCCTCCCAGCATCTTCTTTTGTATGGTAATTGGAATACAATGTGTGAGTTTGGTTGCCCGGCGATGAACTGGCGTCCCGTCGTCGGGTGTATTCCTGCCTTACGCCCTGTGTTTCCGGGATAGGCTCCGGCTCACCGTGACCCTATATAGGATTAAGCGGTTTCAGATAATGAGATGAGAGTTTGGAAAACAATACAATGTCTGTCATTTGTACCTCTGGAGTACCGTGTCAGCACTCTTGTGAATTGCTCACCCTTGTATTGTTCAGCTCCAGCGGGAGAGAGAGGCGCTGGCATTGCCGCCCAAACCACCGTCCCCTCCTCCGCGAAAGGGTCAGTACCGTGGCTGGTCCGAGTCACCGCCCGGTGCCGACCAAAGCCGGGCCTGGTCACAGTCGCCACCTTCCTGCAAGGACCCGTCCAAGCGCTGGTCCGAGTCGCCCGTGCTACCGCCCATCCCGCCGCAGCACCACCGGCGGGCTGCCCCCTCGACCCCACCACCCGCGCCGGAGCCCAAGCGGCCGTCGCCTGTGCCGGGTACGGCGGTGCCACAGGTGGCATGTAGTGAGTGACTCCAACAGCGCAGATACACAATTCATTGATACCGTAGCCCAGGGGTCGGGAACCTTTTTGACTGAGAGAGCCATGAAAGCAAAATATTTGGAAATTTATTTCAGTGAGAGCCATATAATATATTTTAAGACTGAATACAACTAAATGTGAGTATAATAAGTTTCTGAATTTATTCTTTTAAAATGGATGGATGGATTAAAACGCGTGAGAATGTTTTATGTTTTATCTGCGAGCCAGATGCAGTCATCAAAAGAGCCACATCTGCCTCGCGAGCCATAGGTTCCCGACCCCTGCCGTAGCCCAATCGTCCCACCACCAAGTTCTTGTTGGGTGGCATGGTCAGAGCCCTGAAGACTTGAAAGGGATTTGTTTGAGAGATTATTTGTGGTATTTCTTGTTGTTTCTCATATCATTGACGTTTTATTGATTTTTATCGAGAAAACATTTTGAAATGTTCCATGTGCATGTTTGTCCGTATTTGAACATGCTTCAATTTACGCACAAAGGGTCTCTTTTTCCTCTGTCTACAAATACAATCGAGATTACATATACATGTACGCATGCATGTAAACGAGAGCAAACAGTTGTTTAAGATGGGAGCAGGATACACAGCCATAACAAGTGTTACTAGCAGAGTCACACGAAAAAGATTCGCTGTCATGCTTTTGAAAGCACGTTTGCAAGTTCTGCGTGCGCGGGTTTCTAACGGGCCGTCCACTGCAGGGAAGCCGCAGGCGGGCCGCCAGCGCGTCCAGTCTCCCCCGTCCAGCCCTGACAGCTCGTCCGAGCGCTCGCGCAAGAAGTCGCCCCCTTCGCAGGCGCTGTCCACCTCTTCCGGCGCCTCCAAGAAGCACTCGCACTCTTCCCCACCGCGCAGGTGCGCCCAGACATTCTCCCTCGGTGGGCAGTGTAGTGCACCCCCCCCCCCNCAAGCTTGTAAGAGTATATGTTATAATTAAGCAACACGGGCCGGTCAGAGTCAACCAAAGGGCCGTATGCGGCCCGGGGGCCGTACAATGCCCAGGTCTGGCCTAGAGGCAGGGCTCCCGTCTTGCTGAGGAGTAGTTACACCGCCATGTGTTTCTGTGATGCTGATAAGATGAAAGCAGTTCTCTGTCACTCCTGTAACCAAAATGTCACCTTAGGATAGAATTGTACGACATTTGCTTGAATTGTTCATGTGCGTGTCGATTATGTGTGATTCGCACGTAAATATGTGTGATTCGGTGAATTTCTCAATGCGTGGCACTGGTTGCAAGTGATCGAAGGGATGCTTGGCTTATTTCAAGGCAGAGTTGGGTGAGTAAATTGTTTGACCACAGTGCTGGGTGAGTGTGTGGATCTTGGCTGGATCGTGCTGGTCGGGCAGTCGAGGTGTTAACAGTGTTGTCTGGTGCCGGTACTGCAGGTTGGCGCGACCGCGTAGCCCTGAGTCGCCACAGCAAGCCCGGCGGCGCAGTGGAATCGGCGCCGGCGGCGGCGGCGGGGGGATCATCTCTCCGCGGCAGCGCAAGCAGCTGGCAGCGCCGCAGCCCCAGCATGTGGAGCAGCGTGCCGCCTCGCCGGCCCCCGCCATTACCGTGACGGCACCTGAGGAGGCGCGTCGGGCGTCCCGCTCGCCGGCACGCAAACCCGCCAACGACCCGTCACCTCCAACCAGGTGCCCCCCACCTCCCGCTGTGCATCTGGGGTATCGTGCTGTAAAACAAAATAACTCTTTGCTGGCCAGGTTTTAGAGCATGCATTGCCATGGTGCAATGGCACATTTCAGCCTGGGTGTGAAGGACTTGAATTGATAAAATCCTTGAATTGCGACTGTTCATTTGATTGCAAGCGGGTGAATTGTAATACCCTTGGGATTTACCAGTTCCAGATCTGTCATTGCAAGGTCCTATCACCCTGAGCTGTGTGTGTGTTAAGGCCAACATTCTCAACCAGGGTCTGATTCATCAGCGGTCTGCGAGCGCCACCTGGTGGTCCGTGGAGACCATACCCAAGTGGGCCAATTGGGACGTTGAGGTGCAAAAGGTTGAGAGCCCCTGTGTTAAGGTGTCGTCGCCAGCCAAAGATCTCCGAATGTCCTATTCGGCCCCTGGGTGCGGGGGGCTCACCCCTGTCTGCAACGGTCTCGCGCCTCGTGCCTCAGGGTGAGACGCACGGCGGCACTGCACAGCCGCCGCTCGGAGAGCCCCCAGGGCCGGCGGCGCCGCCCCCCGTCACCGGCGCCACTGCCGCCGACGTCCTGGGATCGCCCCAAGAGGGACGTGTCCAAGCGGCGAGAGCCGGACAAGTCCCCGGACAGAGTCGATGGTACGGCCAGGGAGCAGAACGACCACTCGCAGATGCTTCGTTTCCATCTGCACGCGCACGCGTTCCTCTGTTGTCCGTCTGCTGCTGGATGAGCATCCATGTGCCGTGCGGATCGTGGGGGTCGTTTGGGTATGCTTCTTGTTGTTCAGTCTGGGGTAGTGGAGGTGATGACAATGGACGTGCGAAGCATAAAAGTACGGCACAACTGTTGAGTTATTCCTGCATTCTCTAATGAAGTTGTTTTCCTTCCCTGCCCTTTGCTGTTAATATTCTGTGATTCTTGTATTGTTTTTTTGCAGGAGCACCCAATTCTATGGAACACTTCTGTCAATTCTTTGTCACCCAATCAATCATTAATACATTTTGGAAAATATCAAGGGCATGCTTTTTTCCAGTTGTGAGTAGGTTATTGTTTGCAGAGGACATATACATTTGTATCGCAACGATTTTGCGAACGTTGCTTAGTGAACGGTGCGTTTGCTAAGCAAATGGTGCGGATGAGCCCGCCTTTGAAGGCGCTGGAGAACTGACACTAAACTCCGCACGGCGCCGCCACAGACGCGCGCAGCCGGACGGACAAGCGCGAGGGCAGGGACAGCGGCGAGACGGAGCGCGTCGTCGCTCGAGATCGCGAGCGCAGGGAAGAGCGCGATGCTGGCCGGTTGCCACCGCCCGACAAAGCGCCCGAAAAGGAGAAGCCCCGGCCGGAGCGGGAAGTCAAGGCCGAGAGCCGTGCCGACGGCTGGAGGGACGGCAGGACTGCGAGGGAGGGCCGGGAGCCGCGCCGGAGAGACGAGGCTTCGGCAGGAACGGCCGGCGCCACGGCCGCCGACGACAGGACATTTGGGCGTGCGGGGCGCAAGCGGGAGGAAGGGACGCGAAAGGAGGATCGAAGCGGCGAGCGGGGCGGGCGCAGCAACGAGCGCATGCAGGACAGAGGTGGATGATGCTTATTCCGCACGTAACACGTTAATCTGTCCATGATGGAAATCAGTTCTCACCTGAGATGGCTTTCAGGATGCAAATATATCACAAGATCAAATGTGAAAATGTATTAGTTTTGTGCGGTCTTGCTTTGTTGTCATCATTGGATTTGATCACAGAGTTGTGTGTAAACATACGCTGTTTGTTGCACTAAAGGCCGACATCTGATGTCCGATGAATTGGGTGAGCAGAGAGAGCCTGTTGCTGTCGCGTGTGACATTGTTGCATCTGACGGTGGTGGTGCTTACCATGTGCTGCAGGTCGCGGTGGCGCCAGGGTTGAGCAGACCACGTGGGACAGCAGGGCGGCGCCACTGGACAAGGCGACGCGGGAAATCCGCGAGTCTGGCCGGGATGTCCTATTCGAGAGGCGGGAAGAGCGCCGAGAAAACCGCGAGCGAGGTGCGAGCGCGGCGTACGGATCGGGACGATGGTGTGCAGTCCTACTAATGAAAGCGTCGCTACATGTCAACAGTCACTCCCCCACTCTTTGCATCCTCCTATCTCTGCTGTCTACCCGCTTATCTCACTGTTGTCGCTCCACTCGTCCACCTGTGCGCAGTGGAGATGGCTCATCCTTGTTTTTTATGCCCCCATAGTCTGGAATTATTTAGCCATCCATGCTGTGAACACCTTGCCTCTGCTCTAATTCCATGCTCAAGATCTTCCTTTTCTTCCGTGCGCGCTAAATCGGCGCCAACTTGTCGGTACTGTATTAGTCCATAGTGCGTGACACCGCTTGGGCATTCGTTTGGTTTAAAGCGCCGCATCTCCTCCGCAACCGCAGATGGTGCCACAGCCCCCGGGAGCCGCCCGCCATCGCCGCCAGCGCGGCCCTCCCAGCGCAGCGGTGCGCGGGATCCGCCGTCGTTGCCTCCGGCCGGCGATCGTGACGGGGCGCGGCGGGAGGCGGAGCGGAGGGAACGCGATCGCCCCGACGGCGGCGGCGGCGGCGGCGGCAGCGCCGCCGACCACAAGGACCGCGACAAAGAGAGGGAGCGCTCCGGCGCCGAGCACCGCGAGCATCGCGACAGGGAACGCGCCGACGGCGAGCGGAGGGAGCGCGAGAGGGCCGACGCCGACCACCGGGAGCGCGAGCGCCTGGACGCGGAGCATCGCGAGCGAGAGCGGGAGCGCGAGCGTCCGGCCGGCGAGCCGCGCGAGCGGGAGCGGGCACGTCCCGCGGAAGCGGAGAAGAAGGCCGAGCGGGCGAGGGCGGAGCACCGGGAGCAACGCGAGAGAGAGCGGGCCGAGGGGCCGGACGCCGGCGAGAGGGAGCGCGGCAAGGAGCGCGAGCGCGAATCGGAGAGGGGGGGCGGGGGCGGGCGGGCTCGAGGGCGCGGCCGCAGGAGGGAGGAACGAGAGCGCCGCAGGGAGGAACCGAAGGAGGAGCGCCGCGAGGACGGAGACAAGAAGAGGTGAGGCAGGCTCCCTGAGGCCCCGCGTGTCTCCATGTCCCGTGGAGGTGCGTGCTGCCGCCATCCCGTCTAAAGCACAACTCGTTAACTTCACATACTTTCGCGATGTTCGCCCTACAACCATATTGAGGTTTCAGTTCCTTAATTCGATTTAATCGTTCATAAATGTCAACCATCCGAGCAAACTTGTCACACGAATTTGTTGATGTTTGCGATCGTATTCCACTCTTCAGTTTTTTGTCACGCGGTTCTGTTTTTACCCCCAGTCCCTTCGAATTCTCGCCCGAGTTGAATAAAACAAACGTGAACCTGTGCGCAGGAAGCGGATCCGAGAGCTCAGCAGCCCGAGTTCCCCACGGCCGTCCGTGAAGAAACTGCGACTCAAGTCACCCGACAGCGACACGTCCAACAGCGGCGATGATCGAAGTACGACCCCCCCCACTCACCCGCACGCCTCCAGCCGGAGTGCACGCGGCCCAGCCGTAGTGTGTGTGTGTGCCGCTTGCTGCAGAAGCTCGTGGTTTGGATCCGGCAATCTCACGACATCTGGAAAGCAGTAAAATGACAGCGTGCGCTCGTGTCTCGCTCCAATTTTTCCAATGTTGCAAAAATTACCTGCAGATTGCTCAATTGGGAGTACGCAGACCAACATCACTCCCGATTGTGAAACCACTGCGGGCTCTGAATTGTAGCGCCATTGTTACAGCCTTACCGCTATACGTATGCTGTGAATACCAAAAGAGCTAAGGTATTAAAGACAACGCGATGATTGCTTACCAGAGTTGTTATTTTGGGATAGCCATGTCGAGCGCTTCTCTCATGCCTACCCCGAATGAACATCTTTGGCAAGCAATCATGCATAGAGCTGTGAAAACATACATTAGTCCATATAATAATAATAATAATAATCATTGCATTTATAGAGCGCTTTTCACCCAAGGGTCACAAAGCGCTTCGCAGAGCTGCGGAAAGAACGGCACGTCAACAACAATAGCTCACCAAGCCCGTGGGGGTTGGGAGACACACGTTTACACAACGCTGGGATAACCATTGACGAGCATAGTCACGCTTTCTACAACTTAACGGTTAAGGCTGCAGCAGCAGCAGTAACCGGCGCGGTAGACCGACGACAACACAACCACACACGCTTTGCGCTCCTTTAAGGGGATATCGACCGATTCACGATTGTCTACGCGTGGGATGATGGAGTTGAGGCGAGCAGACAATATACACAACACCTTACTTTCTCACGAAAGAAAAACACAAACCGCTGCTTAATAACGTATGTCCACATGTACAGCCCGGCGATGGACTGGCGTCCCATCGTCGGTATATCCTTGCCTTGCGCCCTGTGTCTGCCGGGATAGGCTCCGGCTCACCGTGACCCTGTATAGGACTAAGCGGTTTCAGATAATGAGATGAGATGAGACATGTCCAGCCTGTTTTCACAATCCACTACGAGTTGTTGGTGGGGAGCATTCAATGTGGAAGTGTCAGAGTCCAGTGCAATGGATTTTGCTGCACTGCCATTTGTTCCCCACAACTTATCTCCATGGTAGCATGCTTGATAGTTGCTCATCCAAGCACTATCTATGATCGATCCCAGGGTAGTTTCTGAGATCTGATGTCTGGTCATATTCAAATAATTGACTTCCTGCTCAAGGGAGACAATTTTGGAGCTTCCACAGTACAATTTCAGGGAAAACCTCTTATGAAACCCCCTCAAATCGTTACAAACTTAATCCTAGAGAGATAATGCACCTAGTGAACTAAACTAGGAGTGCGAACCGTACGCTGTACCATCGGCTGGATGCATTCAACTCATTGACGTTTCTCCTTGGTTGCATTGTACTTGGCGCCACCTTGCTGGACCCATCAGCCTTGATACATTAGCACCAGCCATCGCAGTCCGGTTCTGTCGACAGTACAACGGGCGCTTGTCGTGTCGGTCTGGCCACACAGGGCAACGTCGGGGCCTGTCCAGCCAGGTGGTGCTGCCGGTGGAGTCGACGCTCGCCGGCGCGAGCCTGGCACGCCGTGCCGACCTGACGCCGGAGCGGCGCCGCGAGGCCGACCGAGCCCACGGCCTCACGCCCGACCGCAACACCAGCCTCATCCAGGAGCGCCTCAAGTCGGTGGCGGCGGGCGAGGCGCTGCCTACGCGCGAGATCGACGTGCGGGAGCAGTTCGTCGATCGGCCGCGCATGCCCCAGTTCCGCAAGCGCAAGCTGAGCCGGCCGCAGCGGCGAAAGCACGGCAAGGCGGCCTACGGCGACAGAGCCGCGGGGTCGCGCGGCGGGAGCAGCACCGGGGAGCGCGAGGCGCCGCACACGCCGCCGCGGCCGTCGGAGCGGTCGGACGACTCGGCTCCGGAGGGCGGCCGGAGGAAGAGGGCCCGCGAGGAGGCGGAGTCCTCGGACGACGGCTCGGTCACCCACGCCAAAAAGCGCAAGGGCCCCAGCACCCCGCCCGCGCCCTCCCTGGCCACGTCCACCCCGCCATCGTCCTCCCAGGCCGAGGTCTCACGGG
>JAZEWT010000032.1:1792825-1804920 GCA_036362905.1 Mordacia mordax | reverse complement strand
CTTCTCTTTTGTCACTTCTCCCTCTCGTCTTTTCCACTTTGTCCCAATGCTTCTCCGTCTCAAAGTCACATTTTAACATCTTTGCAACTTGGATGTCAATGCAAACAGCGTGTGAAATTGTTGTTTATCCTGATAAAAATCACGAGTTTGTGGGATTCCTGCCGTAGTACAAGGCAGTATATTGTCTTGATATGACACTGATGCGTCTCCGGTGATAGGTTAAGTGCTTTGATTATCATAACGCATCTCACTTTTCTAGGACCTCTACAATCCACATCATTGCACCACCCAGCTCTCTGCAGTGCCCCCTACAAGTTAATATATTTAAATTTGGCTGATTGTTACGTCCCTTAGAAGCAACTTTGTTGTAGGTGTTCTCAAGGATTGGTGGTACTGCTAAAACCACTACAAATGTCATCACAATGGGACGATTGTGCCGGCTTTAGTTTTAACCACGGGTGGTGAAACGAGCGGCAAAATCGTGCTGGATTTTGTGGGCGGCAGGTTCCGGTGTGATATTCCGCTGGTGCCGCTGGTGCCCCTGGTGGCCCTGCCACGTGAGGCCGATCGACCCGGCTGGGTGGACAACGTGATGGTGGATCGTGCTTTTGAGGACCTACGTAGGGACAGCCGTGGCCGGGAAGACACACGGTGCGTGTGATCACGTGTGCAGGGCGTGGTCGTGTTGCTGTTCGTACGCTGCGCTGTACACACTGCGACCAGAGTTCGATTCCCACTCACGGCCAACACCAGTGACGAATTTCTGAACCGGTTGTGAGCCTCCCCTAAGTCAGCTCAGCCTCAGATGGGTACCTGGTGCATTGCGTGAACATTGCAGAAAGGAGACAACGGTGGCCATGCATAGTGGCTGGCCACTCACTGCCTTACGTGGCGTGCCAGCTTTGTCGGGTCTACAGTTTGTTAAGGCTATGTGGGATTTTGTGTTTTTTGTTTGGACGATGAGCTCTTCTATACCTCTGTTATTTGATGTTGCAGTGGCAGTGCCTATCAATGGGCTTGCCCTGTAAAATGTCATGCTCCCTTTAGCTCGGTTTTGGGAGTGTTTGATACCAACCCTTCCTGTCCCCGGATCTAGGCAAGAACATTGAATAGAACGCAGCAGCAAAGCCTGTGTCTGACTCCACTGCCTCCTCCATCCATGAGGTTCCCTCTCTCAGAAGCACCCCGTAGGGAAGGGAAGCAAGACACATGTCCAAGTGCTCTCCTATCATACACGTGGGCGTTAGCCTACGGTTAAATACAGTCATCCTCCATTCCTCCAAACTTGTGCAAAGAGACCCGGTAACAAAGGAGCTTCATTGTTATTGCTCAGTGGAGCCGAGACGTGCGTGCCCTGCTCTATAGGATGGCGCGGGGCCACTTGGAAAACAGACTTCATCCGATGACAAAACCGCGAATGACGGGGTGCAAATGTACAACCGGCGCCCAAATTGCGCGTGATCCCAGGCCGATGCGCGACCACGCCAGCCTGCTGTGCGAGCACCACGGTCGCAGCAGCAGCATCGGCAGCAACCAGAGCCGCACGTCGAGCCGGCACCGCCGCTCCACCTCCACCGAGTCTCCGCAGCGCGCCGCCCGCACCGCCGAGGAGGACCGTGCCGCCGCCGCCGCCGCGCTGCACAAGCCCATCATGCTGCCCGTCGGCCTCCCTGTAGGCCTCCCCATGGGGCTGCCCACGGGCCTGTCCATAGGCCTCCCGCCCATGCCCGTTGGGGTGGGGCCCTCGTTGCCCGTGTTGCTACCGGGCATGGACGAGGCGGCGGTGACGCCGCCGCTGCCGCTGCCGCCGCGTGCCGGATCGCGCGAGGCTGACCGTGACCGGCGGAGAAACCGCAGTGCTGAGCGCTCGTTGGACCGGCGTTCGTCCCGCCTGGAGCAGATCCGCCGGGAAGAGACGGGCTCGTCCGGTGAGACGCTTGCCTTTCACCTGTATGATGTTGATTAGTTTTTAACAGAACTCACTGTACTTGGTGACGCTTACAAAAGAGACTTCTGGCAACACCTCCGGTAGCTAAAAATTAGAATTTTTTTTTTTTAGATTGGCCGTTTGCACTTTACATGAAATAAGGAACTTCACCACTTGAAAACGTGGTTCAAGAACGCTGCTGTAATGCATCTGTTTTTACGTGGGACCCGTATCGCTGCTTTATATTTTGCTCTTCCCGGAGCCTCTGTGATGGTACGCGTGGTGGTGGTGGCGGCGGTGGTTCTGGGCGCTGACAAGAAACGGTTGTCGTTGGGCGTTGTCGCCCCCCGTTAATCGTGGCTCCGAGTGGGCGCCGGTAACTCCGCCGCGTCTGCCGCCAGAACGCCACGACGTGGATCGACACAGCCGTGGCTCGCGGCACAGCTCCCCCGAATCTGGCCGCTGGGGCCACGCCCGCTCCGGCTCCCACGAGGGCCGTGAGCGCGGGGGGGTGCCGCCGCCGCCGCCGCGCAACTGGGACCGAAGACGCGGCGACCGCGAACGAGAGCGTGACGGAGACAGGCCGCAGGTTCCGTTCGACCACCAGCACCACCAC
This sequence comes from Mordacia mordax, assembly GCA_036362905.1. Lineage (NCBI taxonomy): Eukaryota > Metazoa > Chordata > Hyperoartia > Petromyzontiformes > Petromyzontidae > Mordacia > Mordacia mordax. The sequence continues at coordinate 1,802,377 of JAZEWT010000032.1, read as the reverse complement.
CATCACCACCACCACCATCACGGGCCGCCGATGCCGGGCCTGGCAAGCACGCCTCGTGGGGACTTGCCCCCCGAGCTCGGAGCTGGGCGACAATCGGAGGATGGCGTCGCTGTTCGAGTGGCGCAGGAGCATGGGGGCCACGACGGGCGGGCGGCTGACGGCGCTGACGGTGAGCGCTCCCGCCGGTCTGCTTTGATGACGACTTGCTCCGTCGCTGGGAACTCACATCACGCGCCACGCTTGATGTGACTACATAACAGTGTGCTGATTCGTCCGGTACAATCGATACACTGAATAACCTAAGAAGTATCCTTAACTCCTGCGAATAATGCAACTTGAACGAGATGATAAAATCAATTAAAAGGGCGTTAACTCTAATAAGGGCTTTGAATCATGCCAATGAAATCGCCAGAGGGTAAAGATAGGGGTGGAGTGACGCGTTACAGACATTCTTCTAACTACTTCTCTTTTTGCGGGCAATGGGTTGCTTCACCTCGCCACCTCTTGGGGCCATCTTGCCGCTGGTGCCGCTGTGCTGCTGGCCCCCGGCGCAGGAAGGGACGTGGAGGTGGCGCCGCCGGGAGCCTCGTACGAGGAGTACGAGCCGATCAGTGATGACGAGCTGGACGAGATGCTTGCCGACAGTGCAGACAAGCGTGCCGATGGGCCACGCGACCCCAACAAGCCGACAGGTGCGGCATCCCCCCCCCCGTCCGCTTTGAGCGAGCGGCGCTGTCTCGCAACACGGGAGTAGATCGGCCATCCACGCCACTTGGTGTGACAATTGCAAGTCGGCGCAGAGTTATGGAGCGTCTGTATGGAGTCGCATTTCCAGACGCAGCTGAGAATGAAAGGCGCGCGCTTCAAGGGGGAACAGATGAACATTTTTTAGATATATCTCATCTCATCGTCTGAAACCGCTTAGTCCTATACAGGGTCACGGTGAAGCCGGAGCCTATCCCGGCAGACACAGGGCGCAAGGCAAGATATACCGACGATGGGACGCCAGTCCATCGCCGGGCACTGCGGGGCAATTTAGTCTGCGAGCCAATCAACCTATGTAGCAGCATGCTTTTTGCACTGTGGGAGGAAACCGGAGTGCCCGGTGAAAACCCACGCGGACACGGGGAGAGAGCATGCAAACTCCACACAAAAAGGCATCCGAGCCGAGAGATTCGAACCCGGGACCTTCTTGCTGTGAGGCGACAGCGCTAACCACTGGGCCACCGCGCCGCCTTTTTTAGATATATATGTAATGTTGAAACGAATGGATGAGAGATGGACAGAGGGAGAAAGAGGGGCAACAGGAAGATTCAGAGAATTGTAGACGGAGACAATTTAATAATAATTGCACTTCCAGAGCGCTTTTCACGCGAGGGTCACAAAGCGCTGCACGGAGCTTTGGAGAGAACGGCACGTCAACAACAACATCAGAGAAGATCAATTATAGTAAAATAATGCCTATAAATCAATGAAGGGCGTAAATTAACAAATAAACTAATCGTTCGACAGATATAGGAAGGAGTCAGTGTTCCTCAGTAGGCGCAGGTCGGCAGTGAGCCATCATCCAAGCACGCAACAGTGAGCAGCATTAACGGTCTAAAATCACCAGTACCAAAAATATGGAAAAGATACAGACACGTTGACAAAAGGAATACAAGAGGACAGAACAGATGGTGAAGGGGAAATGCAGAAATAGATGTGTAATGGTAAAAAAATGAAAAAGATTGTATTTTAATATTGTATTATTATTATATTATTATTATTATATTATAGCCCGGCGATGGACTGGCGTCCCATCGTCGGTTGTATTCCTGCCTTACGCCCTGTGTTTCCGGGATAGGCTCCGGCTCACTGACCCTATATAGGATTCAGCGGTTTCAGATAATGAGATGAGATTATATTATAGTAAACACTTCATATAACAGCAAATGGTCATAGTCAGAAGACGAGTGTCTTAAGCCTAGGCCTGAACAGTGCAGGCAGTGTGGATCGTGGGCGAGAGCTGCAAACTCCAGCAGTAACAGGGGAGCCACCAGCGCTGTGCTGCACCCCGGGTGACAGCTCGGGCCACAACACCGCACTGGGCCTGCGCCACGTGGACGAGCCGGCGTGCCCCATCGTTTAGCAGCGGCGTCCACCGGCGGTGTGGGCCTTTGCCGGGTGATGGCATGGGGGGGGTCGAGCCAAACCGCTCGCGCGATTCCTGTGCCCAGACCCGGCGGACGTGGCTGCGGTGGACTGGTCGAGTCTGGCGAACGAGTCGAAGGAGGTGGACGGAGAGCGCCGCGACGCCGGCATGGCGCTGCTGCGCTTCACGCCCGGCGCCGTGCTCCTGCGACTCGGCGTGTCGACGCGGCTGGCCGGACCGCACCTGCTGCGGCGAATCCGCGACGCCTGCAAGGAGACGTCTGCCAGCACCGCGGGTAGCTCTCCCTTGCCCCCCGCAAGCCCTTACGCGCCTTGTCAGGACCTGTGTGTTCGGCAGATATTTTCACAATTCGTTCGAAAAGTTATTCGTTGGGTGGCGCGGTGGCCCAGCGGTGAGCGCTGACGCCTCACTGCACGAAGGTCCCGGGTTCGAATCTCTCGGCTCGGGTGACTTTCTGTGTGGAGTTTGTATGCTTTCCCCGTGTCCGTGTGGGTTTTCGCCGGGTACTCCGATTTCCTCCCACAGTCCAAAAGCATGCTCCTAGATAGGTTGATTGGCTCGCAGTCTAAAAAATTGTCCCGCAATGCCCGGCGATGGACTGGCGTCCCGTCGTCGGGTGTATTCCTGCCTTACGCCCTGTGTTTCCGGGATAGGCTCCGGCTCACCGTGACCCTATATAGGATTAAGCGGTTTCAGATAATGAGATGAGATGAGAAGTTATTCGTTTTCACACGTCTCATGCATTGAAAGGCACCCTCCGTGGCAGCTGTTCATGATACAAGGTGAGCAGGCATTAGTCTGTCAGCAGGGGGTGATGATTGTTATGTTAAATCCTACTTAAGTTTTGTTTGTGCTGATATTCAGACTCGTAAAATGGCCGATGGTGCATGGAGATGCTGTGTAAATTCATATTGTCTTGTGTTTATTCAGTAGGAAGGAGATGGTTATCAAGGGTAGTTGGGCAGAAACTTCTAAGTCTGCCCATATAAGCCAGTCTATGGCTTCATTTAATGCGGTGGATTTTTTTGGATTGAACGATGGTTTGCTTGGTATTCCTGCAATCGCATCCCGGTTTCTTTTTTTCCAATTTCCTTTTGTGAAGGTTATGGACAGATCTGCCACGTGCGGATTTATTAAATTCGCACCACTATTTTTAAGGTCGAGATTAAATCCCAGAGGCTCTTAAGCAGCATCGGCGATTCTACGCTTGATCAGGTACGGTTATCAGTGAGAGGGCTTCCACCAACGAGTCGGCAAACGTGCTGCCCTAACCGCATCCCCCGCTTCTCCCCGTCCCCTCCCCCCACCGTCACCACCCCCGTCGTCACGCTGCAGACGTGGAGGCGATGCTGGAGCAGGAGCTGGGCGCGCTGGGTCGGGCCGTGTTGGAGCACCGGCACGAGCACGCCGCCCTGCTCCACGCGGCGGCACCGTGCCACCGCGCGCTTTGCTACCGCCGTGACCTCGCCATCCGCAGACAGATGCTGAGCAGCAAGGTGAGGGCTGGACGCCGCCGCCGCCGCCACCACCGCCTCGCTCAGATCATTCGGGTCGATCGTGGCTTAATCCGTTTTGGCGGTTCACATCAGGTTTTCACAGAAGTGGGGCGTTCGGTCTGTGACCGTATTAGCTGTGATGTGCCCCAGTCTTGTCAGATCTCAGACACCGAGCAGGCTTGAGCCCTGGATAGCCCTCGGATGGAATGAGCTGGACAGCAGAGGAGAGTGCAGCAGATAAACTTGTTGTACCCGTATGGGCCCATCTTTTTACTGCTCACATTTTAGCCACTAACCAGACTGGTGAAGTATGCTTAAATAATCCTGATGACCCAAATGGCATTGGGAAGGCGCTATTAACAGTATATTGTGAAATGTGGTTTTAGAAAAGAGGAATGCAGTCATAACTACATTTCTTATTAAAATTCCATTTTCTTATCTAAATACAGTCGTCAATAACATGGTGGCCTTAAAAGAAATATAATCGCTGAAGTTTGTGTATTGACCCTTCATAGTACATAGATGACATTTAAGGCTGGTTATTGAGCAGTATATTGAGTTTTGTTACTTGTGCACAAATGCAGAAGCAGCTTCACCTAGTATTTAATTCGAAAATCCATCTTCTTAATTTCATTACAGTATTTTATTATATCGTGCTCAGAAATTATTGGGATAGAACACGTTTGAAAAACACAATTGCATAGCCTGAATGTTATGCTTGCATAACCCAGCCTGCATTTTCAGGATTTGCTTCTAAACTACAGGGACCTTTTTTGGAGGCATGTGTATAAACGCACCAGCGACGTTAATAATGCTGGATTCCACCGAGCGCGGAGGTGGCGACAATGTGACGCTACAGCGGTTGCTGCCGCCGTCTTTTTCACGCAGATCTCAGGGCAGCAGGCCTACACGAACGCGCCGAGCCTGGACCCCGAGCTGCTGAGAGCCAGCCTGAGACTGTTCAAGAGGCGGCGCGCTGGAGTACCGCCCCTGTCGCCAAGTGATGACGTCTCCTTGGGCATCCCTGATGTCCTGCACAAGATGCCAGCGGACCGATCGCTGTCCTCCTCACCCTGTTTTGTCATCCCGTAGGGCTCGCCGGAACTGTACGTTTAAAAAAAAAAAACTGTTTTCGCAGGACATGCCACGACCTAGAGGAATTGTCTGATTCACAAGGTTTTTTTTGTGACTTTCAACACACCGGACCGCAATTGGAATTTTCATTCAAGATTCTTTGTGATGCGCTGTATTTTTAAGAATTTGGTCAGCAATGCTGGAGCTGAAATGCAAGAGGTTTTGCTTTTTGAGCGTTGATATGATTCTGATGGACAAACTTGGCGAACTCACCTGCAATGCTCTCAATTAAAGAACATTTGTGGCGTTTTCACCGGAACCACACCAAAACTCATTACTGACTGCCCATATTTCATGCGATTTTAAAACACAATGTTGTTTCTCCCAGGACTGGTTTGACAACATCTGTCGAAGCCTCACGGTTGAATGTTACCTTGTGTACGCGACACTTGTTTGGCACTGTACCCATTTTACAATGGGTGGCCCAATCCCTGAATTCATGCTAACGTGTTTTGTGCTTTCACAGTAAGTTGCTATTTTCCTTTTTCAGTAAAAGAAATACCTAGAAAATGGGGCGTTTAATGAGTGATGTTTTTTTGTTCACCGGAGGCTTTGTTTTGAATGTTTTAAATGCCACCCTGTGTCTTAAGTGTTAATTTTTATAACGGGGCTGCGAATCCTCGTGCCATTAATGGAGACAGGGATGCCGTACGGAAGGTTTTGCCACTCGGTCAGTCGTGTCCTGCATATGAGTGCAGCCTTCAGCTTCACCGATGCGGGGGACTTGACCAGGCCGCGGCGACTCAGGACGCGGTTTAACCAAATGCTTGACGGGCAAGTCAAGGTGCATGATGCTGAAGAGCTTATTTTTCATCGGGCTTGAAATGACTGCGACATGGAGCTCGCACAATCGGACATGGATCCTCGTTGCAGCACCCGCCGTCGTTTCATTCTTGACGCTAAATGAACTCGTGAACACATTCCTCACTTGCAACTGAGAAGAGTGCAAATTTGCGTAATGGTCGACTGCTGCAGCAAGACAGCAGATTATGGCAGTTGCTGCTGTGGGTATCCCGTCTGGAACTGGGGTAGCTGCCTCTATGGCCTCGACTCGTGAACTGTGGCACGCGTATGGGACTGCCACCGAGTGCGCTGTACATTCGGCTGCTATTCATTGTATTGGTTGTGAGTTCTGCTGGCCTGTTGGGATGCTTAATAAAGCCAGCCAGTCTTTTTTTTTTACCACGGCCTACCAATAAAAACTGCCAACTACCCACCTACGTAACCATCTCTTGTCACCATAGCTTTTCAAATCTGAAATTATAGAATGCGCTTGTAGGCTGCCTGGTGAAATAGGCCAGTGTCCAGGCGGTGCAACTATATACCAATATCAAAGGGCGAGAGGAACCCAGGTGCCGAGCTGTGAAGAAGGGGCACTATGGATAGGGAGCCTCGTTTAATTACTTAAGAGCAAGAACCTTGCCAAGCATCCTACGCCGCTGGCTGTCTCGAGTGGACAGAGTTCACGAGTTGCTGGTGCGCGCATGTGTTGGTGAGTTACTTTTGAATTTGCACTTTTCAATACAGTCTCATTCATGTTCTCGTGTCTTGCCAGTCATACAATTCACGTGAACGTGTGTTAACGCGCGGATTGTTTGGCCACTACAATATCAATAAGGCGTCGTAGCACAAAACTCGGAGCATGAACCCAGCCAATAGTTGATTATTGGCACTTTGCAAATGCCTAGACTTTCGGAAGATAAAAACATTCCGCAGAAGTTGGAATATTAAAACTATCGTAATGTTATGCAAATGTGTAGAAAAACGGTTTATGTGTCGCCCAATAATCAGACAAAGATGAAGTTCTTGATGTCGCATCTCTTAGAATTACGTTAAGATAAGACGGCAAAGTTGGCCTCAATCAAAGCAAGTGGAACTTAAGCATAGCGTTTTACACTGCATGAGCTTAAGACTTGATTTATTTTTAATCGAGGAATAATGAGCATTCAGGTCGCTACATTAAGCAGTCCGTGCACCTTTCCATACAGTATTTGACCACAAAAAGTAAAACTTTTTACCCATCTCATTAGCCACGTGGCATTTTACGAGGACATCACTTCAGCACCACAGGTTCCACAAGAGCAAAACCATAGTTTTTGACAATAGGTGTCTTCAGCAGCAGTCACGCTGGCTTGAACCATTGCTCGTGAACTGCCATAAGTCGACAAAGACCCTCTGATATGTTAACCTCAATAGCCAAGACGACCGGCACTGGCGTGCGTTGAGCCAGTGTTGCTGAACTGGAGCGCGGCATATCAGTTTTTATTTGTGTAGAGCTCTTTGTAACAGTTTTCGAACGGGGAGGGATTGGTTACAACAGAGAACGATTACACCAGCAGTAAAAGAAAACCGTGAATACTGAAAAAAATATCTAAAGCAAGATAACATCAGCAAAGCTTGCATATTGTTTTACAGATATGAAGGGCAGGTTATTGCCCAAGAGTGGCAGGGCTGCATTGCACCCGCAATGCAGCGCAATGCAGTTCGAACGTGGACTCGAGCGCTGCGTGGCCACGTCACACGCTCATACACGTCAACGTGCATCGTTTGCAAGTGCCTACGCGATGACGCCGTGACGCAATTTCCATCACCAAGCGCCAAATTCAATTTCGAAAGCTCGAAGCCCTCACTTCAGACGTATTCACCGCAGCAATCAACGGTGCTTCACTCTCCGCCTTGGCTTACTCTGCATTTGATGCGACAGCAGAAACTTAACAACAACGTGCTGTCGAGTATACGGGATCATTTGGTCTCATTAAAGTCACGCTATGTCTCAGGCGGAAAACCATCCCCCTGGGGTGCTGTTGAACCCCAGGATCTCAAGACGAATGCGCGCAGGGCGTGAACGGTGAGAAAATCTGTCCTCACCGTTCACGCTCAAATCTTTTAAGGAACAGCGCATCCGCTACCGGAAGGCAATTGATTGACTGTGCTCAATGCCAGCCATCTTTCGAGCGTTCTGGCTTATACCCGCGACAAGCCCAAGATTCTTTCCTCGACCATTATTCTACTCCGTCGTCACTCGCCCTCACCTCCCTTCACTAATAAAGATCAGGCGGATACGTTGATTTAGTTTTTCTCAAATAAACTGAAGCCCGCTTTATCTCTACTCAGCCTCAACCACCAACCAATGCCTCTCTGACCGGCAGCAGTTCGTCAGCCTCAGAGGGCAAAACTCAGAGATCCGTCCTGTTTTGTCTGGAGTTCCTCAGGGTTCAGTTCTTGCCCCACTCCTCTTTAGCATCTACAATTAACCACTTGGCCGTATCCTGCGCAGCCTCAATCTCAGCTACCAATGCTATGCCGGTGACATCCAAATCTATATCCACGCAAAGTCATCCACCAATGCGTCTGGTCTTTGCATGTCATCCTCACTGTCAACTGTGAAGGCCTGGCACAATTCAATATCCTAAAACTAAACGGCGACAAAACAGAAGTTCTGCTTGTCGAAACCCCACACCAATTGTCCAAGGCTGAACCCATCGAATTAATGCTTGATGACCAGGTCATTGAAGTTGCTAAGGCAGTCCAGAGTCTAGGTGTGACTCTTGATTCCTCCCTCACCTTTGAGACACACATTAACAAGGTGACGAAGGTAGCCTATTTCCATCTCAGAAATATAGCCAGACTCTCACTCTCTGACGCTGAGAAGCTAATACACATTTTCATCTCCTCGCGAATTGATTACTGCAATGCACTGCTCCCTGGCACCCCTGCCTACCTGATCAGTCTTCTCCAACGTGTGCAGGAAGTGGCTGCTAGAGTCCTCACTTGCACACCCATCCACGATCACACATCCCCAGTACTGATGTCTCTCCACTGGTTACCTGTTAAATACAGGATTGAATTCAAGATTCTTCTCACCCACAAGGCTTTCACTGGCGTTGCTCCAACATACATCCGTGACCTACTTCAGGCGCCCTCCTGCACACGACAACTTCGATCCTCCAATACGGGCTGCTTGCTGCATGTGCCCAGATCGCACCTCCATTCGATGGGTGACAGAGCCTTCTCGCGCGCTGCTCCCAGACTCTAAAACTCCCTTCCATTGGAGATCCGGTCAGTTGAGTTCCTGGGCATCTTCAAATCTCGTCTCAAGACTCACTTGTTCCGTAAGACTTTCAAAGTCCTCTGGCTATGGCTGTTGATGTGGCTCAATGTTGTCCTGCCGGGATGATGGCTCGCTGCCGAACTGGCCTGCTCGGGAATATTTATTCCTTCCTTGTTTGTTCATAATAATAATCATTGCATTTATAGAGCGCTTTTCACCCGAGGGTCACAAAGCGCTGCACAGAGCTGCGGAGAGCCCGGCACGCCAAAACAACGACATGAGAACGGAATATCGGCAGCAATAACACATTTTAATATTTTTTTAATAAACAAATCGTTGCAGAGCAACATGTAAAATATGTCGAAGAATAATTTTCTACTTACTGTATGCCCTCTAAATGTATTGCTAATATTTGATGTTCAGTTGAACTGTCTTGATGTTGTTGTTGACATGCCGTTCTCTCCCACAGCTCGGATTTGTAAAAAAAAACAAAAAAAACATTGTTGCTGATTTACCGTTCTGTTGTTGACATTTCGTTCTCTCCGCAGCGTTGTGCAGCGCTTTGTGACCCTCGGGTGAAAAGCGCTCGATAAATTAAAATATTTTCTCATCTCACTTCATTGTCAGAACCGCTTAATCCTGTACAGGGTCGCGGTGAGCCGGAGCCTATCCCGGCAGACACAGGGCGCAAGGCAGGGATATACCCAGGATGGGACGCC
>JAZEWT010000032.1:1733361-1755834 GCA_036362905.1 Mordacia mordax | reverse complement strand
TGCCACAAGTATGCGTGGCTTTCGCAAACTAGACACATTGTGAAATGTGTCTGTTATGGTGTTTTAAGATGTCAACACGTGTATAATTGCCAGCAATGGTAAAAACCTGTTCTACTTATTACATATGTACACTGGCAAAAAGTACCCACAGAGAGTTAGATGTTTTATTACTACAGCGGAAAGTTCTCAGTGAGCTTGCAAAGTTTGTGATGCGGGATTCTGCGATTATGCAGGTGTTAAGATCTTAACATCTGCATAATCGCCAGATACGGTAAAACCTGTTGTAATCTTATATATGTGTACTGGCAAAAAAAGTACCCATAGCATTAACAGCATCTGAGATGGCCAACGCGCTTTGTTTTGGGCACACGGTGGCAGCACAGGACTGCAACGCACTGATATCACCTGCGTTGCTTGGGCGGCCGCGGTGACGCAGTGAGAAGCGCTGATGCCTCACAGCAAGGAGGTCCCGCGTTCGGTTCCTGGCTCGGGTGCCTTTCTATGTGGAGTTTGCATGCTCTCCCCGTATCCGCGTGGTTTTTCGCCGGGCACTCCGGTTTCCTCCCACAGTCCAAAAAGCATGCTGCTGCATAGATTAATTGGCTCGCAGGCTAAATTTCCCGCAGTGCCCAGTGATGGACTGGCGTCCCATCGTGGGTGCAACCCTGCCTTGCGCCCTGTGTCTGCCGGGATAGGCTCCGGCTCACCGTGACCCTGTATAGGACTAAGCGGTTTCAGACAATGAGATGAGATGAGACTCCTGTTTCCTCCCACCGTCTAAATACAGGCTGCTACCTAGGTTAACTGTCCTGCTGAGCAAATTTCCTCCAGTGCTCTGCAATGTACTGGCGTCACATCCTCGTTATAGCCCTGCCTTGCACCCTCTGTCTGCCGGGATAGACTCCGGCCCCCCGCGACCCTGTACGAGGATTAAGTAGGTACTTATAATGATGATGGGCGGCACGGTGGTCCAGTGGGTAGCGCTGTCGCCTCACAGCAAGAAGCTCCCGGGTTCGAATCTCGGCTCGGGTGCCTGTGTGTGGAGTTTGCATGTTCTCCCCGTGTCCGCGTGGGTTTTCTCCGGGCACTCCGGTTTTCCTCCCACAGTCCAAAAAACATGCTGCTGCATAGCTTAATTGGCTCGCAGACTACATTGCCCGCAGTGCCCGGTGATGGACTGGCGTCCAATCGTGGCCATATCCCTGCCTTGTGCCTTGTGTCTGCCGGGATAAGTTCCGGCTCACCGCGACCTTGTACAGGATTAAGCGGTTTCTGACAATGAGATGAGATGATGACGATGCATTGCACGTGTTGGGGAACGCGGTTCACACACCTCCTCCTCTTCCTCACTCTCTTCTGGCACGGGCGGTGGCTGCACGCGCTCCTGGACCCCTGGCGCAGCCTCCCCGGGAACTTTGAACTTCTCAGCCGCTGCCATTTGCGCCTGCTGAGACAGGTCCTCAATCTGCGCGCAACAGGAAAATCGCACACGGGCACAAGTTTATTATTCCAGCATCAAAGTACACAGTGAGCTTGGGTGCCCTGAATGCGGGCTTGCTGAGATACGACAAAAATTTCGAACTGACCAGCGCTAACAAACGCAGAGAATCGCAATGTAATACAATGAATTTACAACATTAAATTGTGCAACCGTAATCATAAATTGAACCGTAATACAGAGTATTGCACAGGACAAAAATGAGCAATAAGTCCAATACATTATTAAGAGATAAAGAAGTGCAAAAGTGTAACAGTGCGATGGAAATAAAATGACGACGCTTATTGCAGAAATAAAACTAGAGGCACATGCAGCCCTTCAAACCGCCTATCAATGTTTGCAATTGCGTCCAGGCAGAATGTGGCACGCACACACATTCAGTAAAGATCCATTTCTACCGTAGCGTTGGTTACAGGAAACATTGTTTTGTTTTTTTCTTCTGCGCTCTCATTTTGTCCGTATTTTACACCGTTGTAAGAATCATTACGTATTCACGGATTTTCGAGAAACTCGCATGCTTTTGTGGCTTGCCACTTGAACATTCCTACAAGTCCAGCAATATAAACAAATATCCTGTCAACATCTGCGTTTTCCATTAACACACTTTTGCCACACGCTGACATTTGAAGACTTCTGCGTCTGACGTCAGCGGGATGTAATGCAATTCCTTAATTCCTTCCAAGTGAATCCACAATTGCATGGAAACACAGATGCTGACATCACACCAGCGTTGTACACTGTCAGGTCACCGAACACACCCTGATTATTGAACCTTTTACTGTTAAGTAAACATTTTTTTATTTTTATAATCGCGCAGGATGAACAGAACGGCTAGGAAAATAGAGAACACCAGCAAACCTTCGCCTCTCCAAATACGATGTAGGTGTCAGAAGCGGGGCTCTTGTACACATCGGGCTTGGTTATGACGAAGAGAATGTTCTTGGATTTCCTGATGGTGACGCGCGTCACACCACCCACCTGACGCAGCCCCAACTTGGACATAGCCTGCAGGGTTGTGGGTACACAGTAACGTCGAGTACGCAAATCGTTTACAAATCATTCGTCTGAATACATTCTTCTCATCTCATCTCATTGTCTGAAACTGCTTAAACCTATATAGGGTCACGGTGAGCCGGAGCCTATCCCGGAAACACAGGGCGTAAGGCAGGAATACACCCGACGACGGGACGCCAGTCCATCGCCGGGCATTGCGGGACAATTTTTAGTCTGCGAGCCAATCGACCTATCCAGGAGCATGCTTTTGGACTGTGGGAGGAAACCGGAGTACCCGGCGAAAACCCACGCGGACACGGGGAGAGCATGCAAACTCCACACAGAAAGGCACCCGAGCCGAGAGATTCGAAGCCGGGACCTTCTTGCTGTGAGGCGTCAGCGCTAACCACTGGGCCACCGCGCCGCCCTTACATTCTTCAGATTTAAATTCTTTTCCATTGCTATCTTTAAAAAAAAAAAAATTCCCAGGTCTATCATGAATGTCTCTTTATCGCTGCTGACCTTTCGAGCCTTCTTCTCGCTGCGGCTCTGCTTGGCTTTGCTCACCAGCTCTTCGTTTAGTTCTGCCGCAGCCGCCAGCTGCGAAACAAACACGCGGGGACATGGGGTCGATGTCACGTCTGCTCACGGCCGTCGGCGTAAACCAATTAAATTGCAGGAGACCGCACACTTGAAGGATTGCTCGACCTGCGCTTGCTGAGAGTGGGCCTGTGACGTCGAGTCCGTTTGCTCCTCCAGCTCAGGGATGGACTCATCGCTGTCCGACTCCGTGCCAGATCCTTCAGGGATGAGACGGTAATGCTGTATACATGAACGTATTAAAATGGAATGCAAAACAGAGCAGTCTAATACAGCAAATTTGAACAATCTTTGCTTGCAAATTCAGTGGCGAAAATGTCAACCCTAGGGGCATGTATAAGAGTAGGACAGGTTTTACCGTTTCTGGCGATTATGCAGGTGTTAAGATCTTAACACCTGCATAATCGCCAGGCATCTTAACACCTGCATAATCGCCAGAAACGGTAAAACCTGTCCTACTCTTATATATGTATACTGGCAAAAAGTACCCAGAGACCTAAAGGCATGTTTTAAACAGAGTAGCGTTAATAGGGGGCTGCATTAAAAGAGGAATTGAAGGCACATAAGGCACAGTACTATTTGGAGTGAAGAAGCAAATGCAGCTTGAGTCATGACAGTGGAGCCTGTTATCCCTGCTTTACCATACAGACGGTATAACGCGTGCCACATATTACATATCTAAGGTATTCATTTGAAGACAGAATGATTCAGAGGTGTGTCGAAACCACAGAGAGGTGGTGAGGGTGGATGGCAGCCAGTTCCAGAAACTGCCATCCTATATTATGATGTTATCGGCCAATTAATTAAAAAAGCTTCATTTGTGGGAGAAAACTGGAGAACCTAGATGAAACTCACGCAGAACAGGGGGAGAGCACATAAACTTCACAAAGACAACCTCCCAAGGCCAGAATCGAACTGCTTCAGGAAAGGACTTTCTATGAGGTGGTGCAGACGTTACCGCTATCCCAACCTGATGCCCCGTAGTAATTTAGATACTGCCACCAGTGATTACAAGAGCATTACACCTATGTGTGGTAACAATAGCTAAGCAAGTGGGAAACCTACCAACAAGGGCAATATGCATCCTTCCCAATAATCCTCGAACACAATGCCAGTGATTTTATTACAATAAAACATTATGATTAGAGACTTTACAATGCCCAAGCATCGAAATATGAATTTCCACTCATCACGAACTATTGCACTCAATCTTTATAAAGTGTAACCTTGATGGCACTGTGACACTACAAAACAGTACCAGTTAAAGATGCTTAAATATGACATCCTTGAGTACGGAATGAGTCGCATAATTGTAATTTAATATTTTTTCACAATTCAACAACACGATTAAATGAACAAATCGGGCCTCTTCTTAACTTATTTTTACTTTCTCATGATCCATTAATCGAAATGAAACATTAGCGTACAATTTGCGAAAAACATAAACAATAGATTGTCATATCCACGATTCAATGCAAATGTGAGCATACAAATGTCCTCCGCAGCTCTGTGGAGCGCTTTGTGACCCTCGGGTGAAAAGTGCTCTGTAAATGCAATTGTGAATAAGTAAATATGAGATGAAATAAATATTTCATGTATCTAAATCCATGAAATGATGCATGGTGACAAATCTCATCTCATCTCTCATCTCATTATCTGAAACCGCTTAATCCTATATAGGGTCACGGTGAAGCCGGAGCCTATCCCGGAAACATAGGGCATAAGGCAGGAATACACCCGACGACGGGACGCCAGTCCATCGCCGGTGGTGACAAATCTGATAGTCTCATCTCATCTCGTTGCAAGAAACCGCTAAGTCCTGTACAGGGTCGCGGTGAGCCGGAATCTATCCCGGCAGACTTAGGGCGCAAGGCAGGGATACACCCACGATGGGACGCCAGTCCATCACCGGGCATTGTGGGCAATTTAGTCTGCAAGCCAATTAAGCTATGCAGCAGCATGTTTTTGGACTGTGGGAGGAAACCGGAGTGCCCGGTGAAAACCCACGCAAACACGGGGGAAACATGCAAACTCCACACAGAAAGGAACCTGAGCCGAGATTCAAACCCGGCACGTTCTTGCTGTGAGGGCGATAGCGCTACCCACCGTGTCGCCCCAAGTCTGATCGCCATGGCGCTCAAAAGTCTGAGATCACAGTGAAGTGAATTGACGGAGGCAAGTGCACGTGGAACGAATGTAACTGACGGCAAATTCAGTGTCGGGGAATAAAAACTCACCAGACTCCACCTGAACTGGGTGCGAATCCTTCTGGCCCACTGGGGCCGTGTCAGTCGTCTGGATAGGCATTTCTGGACAGATACAGGTCACAGCAGTTCTCTAGATATCAACTGGTTTTCCGCCATTCACCAGAGAGGTATGAACAACATTTACCACCACACTACCGTAGATAGACAAACGACTCGCACCGTCTTTTGTGAGACGCTATTGTGTTTTTAATGCGTCATCCTTTTTGTTCGAGAATTTTACTTTCAACATCAACCGCAACGAGAATTGTTTCAGATTCACTGATGTCGGTTTTCAGAGCTCGATGCATGATTGCTTCCAAAAGATGCCGTTTTGGGATAGCTGCGTCGATCGCTCCCTCCTCTCCCCTTCACGACGTTTCGCCTCTCAGGTTGTAGGCATCCACGGACTTTTAGATCGTTTGGAGACCCAATTAAAACGGTAAACCCCACCTCTAGTAGAATGCGAGCTTTTTTTAATAGAGCTAGGCACGCGTTAGGTCACCGATAGTCCCCTGGCCTCTCTCATTGGTTGATAGACTTGTGACGTCCAATCTAGCCCACTAGATGGCGTACATCGCCATCCGGCGGTCAGCACCAGCTCTGTCCCGAGTGATGATGATCCATCGCTGGCTGCCCGAGTCACATGCTGGATATTCCCCTGCCTTGCGCCCTCCGTCGGCCGGGACAGGCTCCGGCTCCCCCGTTACAGCTGGGCCATCGCGCGGCTGCCTCCGGACACAGGGACCCAGGGAGGTGTGCGGTGGCGCCGGGGTTCGGGTGGTCGCGGTCAGATGACACATCACGGCTCCGTGGAGCGCTTTGTGAAGCGCTTTGTGACCCTCGGGTGAAAAGCGCTCTATATAAATGCAACCGTTAATTATTATTTAATGGAGCCCCGCGTAAGTGAAGAGAGAGAACAGATTGAAACAGCGGGTGAATGAAGAGGACGCTGACCGGATGACTGAGTGAATAATAATGATTTATATTCCCAGACGAGGCGAATGGGGGGGGATATCCGAGCGGCAGAATGGACGAAGGAGTTGATGGCGATGGCAAGGTAGATGCCACACTCTTATGCAACCGAATAGCACCGAGTCGGGAATGAATGGACTCATTCTGAAGGAGAGCGGACGGGCAGAGGAACGACGACGCGGGTTAAAACTGCCCGACGAATGAACGCGAACGAAAGGGCGACCGCACGAACGAAAGGGACGGATGATGAACGGGGGGGAGGGGGTGGGTGGTGGGGGGATGATGATGGTGATGGTGGTGGTGGTGGCGGTGAGCGAACAACAATGGGCGACGAGGTGAACGCAGGCAGCTCGCGAACGAGCGAGCGGCTGGACGAAGTCTCCACCTTGGGGCCGTGTGTGGGGTCAACGTCCGCGCGGTCCCGGGCGCCGCTGCGCGCCACCGATGTACGTGGGGAGGAACGTGGAGGCGACACCGGGCGGCCTCACTCACTCACGGAGTGTGGTGGGGGGGGTGCAGTGGGAACGACTCCCACCACCCCCTCCCCGTTCCTCCCCGCGGGAGGAGCTTCCGTGTGAGAGGGCACGGGTTCCGGCTCGCTCTCGCCGTCCGTGCTGACCGCCGTGCCGCAGCGATGGCCTTCGCGTGTCAACGGGACAGCTTCCTCAAGCAGGTAGGGAGGTGGAAGGAGGAAGGAGGAGGAGGAGGACGGTGGCGCGGCCGTTCGTCTGCTGGTGGATGAGATGTCACCCTCACATCGGTGGCGCGTCTGTGCTGTCAACCGCAGTGCAGGGTTGCATCATCATGAGCGACACAGCGTGTGGATCGGGTCATCATCATCATCATCCTCATCGTCATCATCAGCAGCTCATCGTCATTATTCCTCCGTTATTAGCGCAGCAGCATCGTGACGACCATGGCTCGCCGCACCGTCGCGTTGTCATATTACTGCCATCATTGTCAGCGCCGTATCACACTGTTGCACCGTCGTCGCCTTTTCAAGACAAAGATCCCCCTTCCCACCATAGCCTTCACGGACTGTGCGGTCAAGTGCCATTAGCGAGCACCTATGAAGGTGGACAGGGCACACTAGGGGGTGGGTGACCAGCACCACGCCCGGCCGCCTTTGTCTCCCCAGTGGCAATGCTTACCGCGCGAGGTACTCATTTGTGGCCGAGTCGACGTGCGGGAGGCCCAGGACCGGTTCAGAAAATCGGTGGGGGGCAGGGGGGGAGGCAGCCGGGTTTGTAGCCCAGCGGACCCACCGCTCTCCCCTCGTCAACTTCACCACCATGGTCACCACCACCACCACCATCATCAACCACCACGGCGGTGGTGAGAGCGCATTCACCACAACCGCAGCCGTCACCTCCATGCGGGACGTGAATGCGGATGTGCGTGGTGCGCACCGGGGTCTCGCCGTCGAGTTGGACTTATCTCATCTCATCTCATTATCTGAAACCGCTTAGTCCTATATAGGGTCACGGTGAGCCGGAGCCTATCCCGGAAACACAGGGCGTAAGGCAGGAATACACCCGACGACGGGACGCCAGTTGGACATATTTGTCTATGCTCAACAACGGATGCACGAAGACTGCTGCAGCGTGCGGTGGTTTAAGGACCTTGTGAGCTGGCGCCCAAGTGACGCTGGGCGCCGCCACTCGGGTGCCTCGCTCTGCGGAGTTGACGTATTCTCTCCCTTGTCCGCGTTGGGGGTACTCCGGCTTCCTGCCACAATGCAAACTCATCTCATCTCATTGTCTGAAACCTATACAGGGTCACGGTGAAGCCGGAGCCTATCCCGACAGACACAGGGCGCAAGGCAAGGATATACCGACGATGGGACGCCAGTCCATCGCCGGGCACTGCGGGGCAATTTAGCCTGCGAGCCAATCAACCTATGCAGCAGCATGCTTTTGGACTGTGGGAGGAAACCGGAGTGCCCGGCGAAAACCCACGCGGACACGGGGAGAGCATGCAAACTCCACACAGAAAGGCACCCGAGCCGAGAGATTCGAACCCGGGACCTTCTTGCTGTGAGGCGACAGCGCTAACCACTGGGCCACCGCGCCGCCCACAATGCAAACTATTATTATAATTATGGTTGCATTATTAAAGCGCTTTTTCACCCGAAGGTCACAAAGCGCTGCACAGCGGTGTGGAGAGAACGGCGCGTCAACATCAGAGTGAATTACTTGAGCAAAATAATGAGTGGCCTAACTCGGAGGTTAAGTTTAACAGGAGTCAGGACACGCTACTGCCCAGATTAATTGGCCTTCTGTGTAAATTGCCCCAAAGCGTCCTGCGATGTACTGGCGTCACATTATGGTTATAGCTCTACCTTGCGCCCTATGGCTGCCAGGATACGCTCTGGCCTCCCGCTGCCCTCTACAGTGTTAAGAGGGTACTGATACCGGACTAACTCGATGGTTCCTTTCAGTTTAAAGCTGCCTGAGGTGCAACGGTGGCCCAGTGGCCCAGTGGGTAGCGCTGTCGCCTCACAGCAAGAAGGCCCCGGGTTCGAATCTTGGCTCGGGTGCCTTTCTCTGTGGAGTTTGCATGTTCTCTCCCCGTGTCCGCGTGGGTTTTCACCGGGCACCGCAGTTTCCTCCCGCAGTCCAAAAAACGTGCTGCCGCATAGTTTAATTGGCTCGCAGACTAAATTGCCCGCCGGTGCCCGGCGATGGACTGGCGTCCCATCGTGGGTATATCCATGCCTTGCGCCCTGTGTCTGCCGGGATAGGCTGCGGCTACACCGCGACCCTGTACAGGACTGAGCGGTTTCTGACCATGAGATGATGAGGCTCACCTCCCCGCGACCCCCCCCGCCCCGTCTGGCCCGCGTGCAGCTGAGCACTCGCGTGCGGTCATGCACAGCCGCCGTTCTGCACACGGAGAGCAACGGTAAGAAGAAGAGCACCGAGGGCTACGAGGTGGTGCTGGAGAACACGATCCTGTTCCCTGAAGGTGGAGGCCAGGTGAGGTGCGCGAATGGCTCGGCGCGGTGGCGTCGCGGTGAGTGGCGCTGCCTCCTCACACCGAGAAGGACCTGGGTTCCATGCCCGGGTAACTTCGTGTTTTGGCGTTTGCGTGTTCACCCCTGTTACCCACGCGTGTGTTCGCCAGGTAGTCCGGTTCATCCCACAGTCCAAAAACCTGGTGCCCAGGTTGATTATCCTGACGAGCCTTCGGTGCCTGAGATGTTGTTATCCCCACTCACTTGGTCAACTGTTAAAAAGGGTTATATAATTAAATGGCCCGGCGATGGACTGGCGTCCCGTCGTCGGGTGTATTCCTGCCTTACGCCCTGTGTTTCCGGGATAGGCTCCGGCTCACCGTGACCCTATATAGGATTAAGCGGTTTCAGATAATGAGAATGAGAGAGGTTTCAGATAATGAGATGAGATAATTAAATGACTTCTTCCAGCTTAGATAAAGTTGTAAAAGGAGAGAAAAGGTTTTTACTATTTCTGGAAATTAGTTCAGATAAAAACTATCTTTCAAAACTCCCTGTGTGGCTGATGAGTGTGCAGAAGTGCACAAATATTCACTGCACAAGCGTTTTTGGATGAGTTTCTTATCCAGCATGGGGCACCAAATGAGCTGGCGTGGTGTTAATAACCTTCCCCTCCCCCCCCCCATTGCAGCCAGATGATTTTGGCACCATTGACGAGGTTCCCGTGCTGCGAGTGACACGGAGAGGTGGAGACGCTGTCCACTTCCTGGAGTCACCCCTGGAGGTTGGGGTGAGCGTGGATCTGCGAGTCGACTGGGTGCGTCGCTTTGACCACATGCAACAGCACTCCGGTAAGGGTGCGCGTCCGTGCGCCGTGCATTGTGAGGACCTTGTGCCGCTGCGATCGGCGCAGCTGGTAATTGGCGACTGAAAGTTGGTTTCTTTTTATTTGCAGGGCAACACCTTATCACAGCCTTGGCAGACTCCATGTATGGGTTCAAAACAACATCTTGGTAATGATTGCGGTCAAAATGAACCTCCGTTTATCTTCATTGCACTCAAATGAAGTTGCAACAACTGCACTGGCGAGAGGGTCGTCGTGTATCCACACCGTGTTTACGTGCGCTCTCCGTGGCGGTGAAGGGACTTGGGTAAGCAGCGGTCGAGCATCGAACTGGACGCGCCGGGCGTGTCGGTCGAGCAGCTTCATGACCTCGAGCTCGCCGTCAATGCCAAGATCCGCGAGCACGTTCCCGTGGAAGTCCTCGTCTACACGGCAGGTGACCCCGAGCTGGCACAGGTGATTGAAGGCGCTTTGCGTTGGTGGTTGTCTTGTGAGGATGTAGTTGTGCACGGCTCTATGTCTTAAAATTGCTTTCCATAGCTTTATGGGTACTTTTCTGCCAGTATACATATATAAGATTACAACAGGTTTTACCGTATCTGGCGATTATGCAGGTGTTAATATCTTAACACCTGCATAATTGCCAGGCAATTATGCAGGTGTTAAAGTCCCAAACACCAAAATAGACACATTTTGCAATGCGTCCAGTTTGCAAAAGCCACACATACTAGTGGCAAAGTATGCAAACAGGTAGCTTTGATAACCTATGCATTGTCCTTCAACTGACCGACCTTCACCTGGCAGTGGCTTCCTTTGAGCCTATTTGCCGGTGTCAGTCGCTGCCAAAAGGCAGTCGGCGCAGGACAATGCAGTATCAATGCTTTATAGCTTAGGTGGGGCTGTTAACGCTATGGGTACTTTTTTGCCAGTTTACATATATAAGATTACAACAGGTTTTACCATATCTGGCGATTATGCAGGTGTTAAGATTATGCAGGTGTTAAGATCTTAACACCTGCATAATCGCCAGATACGGTAAAACCTGTTGTAATCTTTCCATAGCTTTGTTGGAAATTATTATTGGAAATGCAAATGTTGTTGTCTTTTCGCGGTTTGGGGCCCGGCAGTTCCGAAGTCGAGGATTGCCGGACGACCACGTGGGACCCGTCAGGATCATCGACATAAAGGGAGTGGATGCCAACATGTGCTGCGGGACTCACGTTTCCAACCTGAGCCAGCTGCAAGCAATCAAGATCTTCGGCGTTGAGAAGGGGAAAAAGAACAAGACCAACATTTTGTTCCTGGCGGGAAACCGCGTGCTGCAGTACTGTGAACGCAGCTACGCCAATGAGAGGGCCCTGAACGCTCTGGTCAAGTGAGCATTGCACTCTTCCACAAATGCGCTCCCCTTTTTGTGACGGTATCCTGATGATCGTTAACTCGTAAGTCAATAATAACGCGCAGTTCACTGCAGAGTTGTTGTCATGCGTGCACGTCTCTCTGTTGCCCTGGAGAGTGGGGCCCGAGGAACAGGTGGAGGCTGTGGACCGTCTCCAGAAACAAGCGAAACTGCTGCAGAAGGTGAGGCCTACGATTTGATGTCTCGAGGTGTGGCACGTAATGATGAACGTAATGATGTAGGTTTTTCACGGCTCGACGCACGATGATTGCTTCGAAAAGCTGCTCTCTCGGGACAGCCGCGTCGATGGCTCTCTCTCCTCTCCTCGCCACGTTTCGCCTCGCACGTTAGAGGCATCTACACTGCGCCTGAGGATGCCTCCGATGTGCGAGGCGAAACGTCGCGAGGAGAGGGAGAGAGAGAGCCATCGACGCGGCTGTCCCGAGAGAGCAGCTTTTCGAAGCGATCGTAATGATGAACCCCCCCCTCGTGTTTGTGTCCGGTGGAATGCAGACCAACACCATTCTGCTGCGTGACCTGGCCGTGCTCACCGCCAAGTGCTGTCGTGAGGAGGCCACTCGCAGTGGGATGTTCTCGATGCACAGGTCAGTCTTGTGGCGTCAGTCACATGTTAAACATACCGTTTTACTGCACGCACAGTCACGTGTTTTTCCAGCGTTGGTGTGTGTACAAGGAAGTGTATACAGTGCAGTATGAGCATGATGAACTTTGTAATGCAGGAAAGAAGGGGACAACGAGTTCATGAATATAATTGCAAACGAACTTTCGAACGAGGTAAGATATTGAACATTGCACCGAAATTGAAGCATGTTTTTCATTTTAAATATATTTGCCCCACAGTATTAATGTCAGCCCTGTCAGTATTCGTCTCAGCTGAGAAAGCGGAGTCACTTTGGCCCACTCGTTCCACTTGCAGGGTGTGCTGGTGTTCCTGAGCGTGGGGGATGAGAAGGCAGCTGGGCTGTTCTTAGTGGCCGGGCCACAGCAAGCTGTACAGGAACTGGGCCCCAAGTAAGACACAAACCTTTGCTACTTCCTCAGGACAATCCACAAACAGAAGCCGAATGATGATAAGGCTAAGCTATTTGCAGGTCATGACTGAGGGCTATGTTAGGTTGCTTACACAGAGCTCATGTCTATTTCATTTATTAATACTTACCCTTTCAATGAAATCCACTTTTTTTTTGGGTCAGGTCATGTAAAAAGTTATTGATTATAAAAGTGTCGTTTAACCCTCCACCACCCGACACTATTTTATAATCTATAACTTTTTACGTGACCTGACCCAAAAAATGGATTTCATTAATAATATTGGTCACGAAAGCCTTCGAATTAAAGTACTTACCCTTTCAGTTTAACAAGCTAATATTAGAACGTATTGCTATTTGCTAATAGGTGCAAAGAAGCCACTAATCGATTTCGAAATTCAAAATTGCTTGAGAATCACGTTCGGTTTTCAAACTGTGCGGTATGGTGTAACGGATAGTGCGCGCTTCGGTGTGCAGGGTTGCGGACGCACTGGAAGGCAAGGGCGCCGGCAAGGGCCCCAAGTTCCAGGGCAAAGCCAACAAGATGAGCCGACGAGCCGAGGCCGAGGCTCTTGTGCGCGACTACGTGGCTGCACAGCGGCCGCCGGAAGCGTAGAGAGACCGCAGTTGCGTGCAGGACCCCAGCACGCAGCGCTGACCAGTCACATGAAAACCGAAGACTTGATCAACTCAACACTAAACGTTAAAATACAGTGTTCTTGTTTACAGGTGGGTTTTCGCCACTAGCCTCATTCAGCAGCGTGGCATGTGGCATGAGATTGGGAGGGAAGCCACAGTCTGGCAGTGCTCCACCTGGCACCCGTTACACGTCTTACCTGGCGGCTCCTAGTCACACGAAGGGAACCAACACAGCCTGTTTCTACCCATAGAACAGAACTACTGCCACTAGCCTGCATCTCAGAGTGCCCCACATACTTTATCAATACATTGGGGATGAATTGTTTAAAGTCCACTACCGTTATTTTGAATGAAGAACAGTTTTTTTTATATATAGATAAGTTTATGGCAGGCTTGCATGTGAATTGACTAACATTCTTTGTGTGATAATGCTGCTGTACTGACAAATCCAAATAGTGTGGTGGCATTAACAATGATTAAAAAAAATAAACTAAAAAAAACAATTCCAGTGGTGCCTGCTTGACTCGTTTAAGTTGACGTCACAGGACACAAGATGTTTATTTCATGAATCTTCTTAAGAAATCTACACATTTGGCTGCAATTCAGCATTAAAATGTACAAATATTAAAAGGTGATAAAAAGAAAATACATTCATCTGGGTAGAGTTCAGTGCAAGGGTAAAGTCGTTTGTTTTATGATCAGTACACGGACACTGCTGTGGTCTCTGTTCATTATCTCTCCGCCTTGCAACATTCCTCATTCTACACGAAAATCAGTAGTAGGTCTTATCGGTTTCACACAGCATTAAATACCATTCAGCTTGCCGTGGTCGTGACTTCCCGTTGGGCCGCCACGATTAAATACAACGGGAGTGTACCATCGGCTAGGCCCACTGTGCATTGCTCCCACAAATTGCTTTTTGCCCATTGGTTGACGTGACGACTGCTGCAGCGGTGCTCTTATCATCCGGAAGGGCCTTTCTTCCCGCCGCATCTGCCGGCTGGCGCAGCGGCTCAGTTGAACGGAAGAGGCAGCGGATTCTCCACAGCCGCTTGCTCCCCCGTTTGAGGGTCTGCTCCCTGCTGCGTGGGACGGCAGGGGTTACGGTTTGGTGGCAAGGCATCGACGAGGCTCAACTATCAGCGTGCAGTCAGGGTTCGGAGAAAATAAGGCAGGATTTTGTGAAATCCTCTCCAGTTGTCCAATTTGCCGGAAAATTAAGAGGTAGTGCACTACCTGCTAAAGCGTTAAAGTCGCACGATAAGCCACAGTTTGACAAGTGATCAAGGCATGGCACTATGACTTCTGGACCTGTTTATCCAAATCCTGATGCCCCTGGAGTGGTCTACATCGCGTGGCACCATCCATTGATAAAGTGACTTCACGTTCAAAATCACATGCACCACAGACATCAGTCATATTTTGCTCCACTGCCCAGTGACAGCATGGCAATGTTGACTCATCTCATTGTCAAAAACCGCTTAGTCTTGTAGAGGGTCGCGGTGAGCCAGTGCCTATCCCGGCAGACACAGGGCGCAAGGCAGGGATATACCTACGATGGGAGGCCAGTCCATCACCGGGCACTGCGGGCAATTTTGTCTGCAAGCCAATTAACCTATGCAGCAGCATGTTTTTTGGACGGTGGGAGGAAACCGGAGTGCCCGGCGAAAATCCACGTGGACACGGGGGGAAAACTTGCAAACTCCACACAGAAAGGCACCCGAGCCGAGATTCGAAACCGGGACCTTCTTGCTGTGAGTCAACAACGCTACCCACTTGGCCACCGTGCCGCCCCAAAGACACGCTGCCTTGGTTTATTGTCCGAATTGCCCGCTGTTGCCCTGAGACATTCAAACTTGCTTGCCTCTCCCCGCTGGACAACTATTAAGCGGAGCCACATAGCTCACTGTTACTCCAGTCACTCACGTGGCCGTAAATTGGATTTTCAAAATGAGTCGAGCCTTTCTCCTTCTTCCCCGCTCGCGTCCACTCGCGCGTCACCTGCGCGGCACAGACGGCACGGGGACGGTCATCGCGCGTCCTTCACGCCGTGCGTCCCGCGCGCGTCGCCGTGCGATCATACGAACCTTTGCGGCAGGGTCGATGGCCAGGGTGGCCGTGGGCTCCTCGGCCGGCGGTGCGGGTACCGGCGCCACGTTGGGCTCGGCCACCTCGTCGTAGAGCGGGTTGTCGAAGGTGCGGTTGGCACTGGGCGGGTCGGCGGGGCACGGCTGTCGATGAGATGGGAAGGCGCTCGTTTAGGGCACACGGACACGATTTTACTCTGCACCCACCTGCCTTGTGCAAACACACACAAGCCTCCCGTGTTACCAGTGGTGACGCTGAGTTAACATCGAAGCCTCACAGAACGTCCTGTCCGAGACGATTCGATTCCCGTCTGGGGCACATTTCCGTGCGGAGTTTGTGTGTTCTCCCCCTGATCTGCGTGGGTTTCCTCCGGGTTCTCCGGTATCCTCCTACAATAAAAAAAAACGCTCAATAATTCGTTGGCGGATACTATTAAACGAGACGCGGCGTCTGGTGGGTTGGCGACGGTTAACCACGTGGCTTCACTTCCCTCCCCCCCCCCGTGCATGTTACCTTGCAGGCTCTCTTTGAATGAATACCTTCGAAATTGAATTAATGTGCGCGATATTAGTTGTATTTATTGTTATTACCAGCAAGTGGACGCAATGCGATACAACAAATTCACATCCATTTGGGGGCGGCACGGTGGCCCAGTGGTTAGCGCTGTCGCCTCACAGCAAAAAGGTCCCGGGTTCGAATCTCTCGGCTCCGGTGCCTTTCTGTGTGGAGTTTGCATGCTCTCCCCGTGTCCGCGTGGGTTTTCGCCGGGTACTCCGGTTTCCTCCCACAGTCCAAAAGCATGCTCCTGGATAGGTTGATTGGCTCGCAGACTAAAATTGTCCCGCAATGCCCGGCGATGGACCGGCGTCCCGTCGTCGGGTGTATTCCTGCCTTACGCCCTGTGTTTCCGGGATAGGCTCCGGCTTCACCGTGACCCTATATAGGACTAAGCGGTTTCAGACAATGAGATGAGATGAGATTGTTATTTCTAGCAAGTGGACGCAATGCGATACAACAAATTCACATCCATTTGGGTGAGGGCCTCTTCACACTGCGATAATCTCGAGAGCCGCTTGAACGTGGCCACGCTGCTCGGCGCGTGATTGAGAGGAGGCGTTGTGAGGCCCAAGATTTTAGATGTCACTTTCCACTGATGTCTGCCACGACCGAAATTAATCGCAGGTTGCTGGGCTGCATTCAGTGCAGTGCACGAACCACTGCACACCCGGCAGGATTAAAGATCGAGAAGTGTGTGTAATTGGCTAAAAGTAAACAAAAATGCAACGTGCACGTTTATAAACACACACAAAGCAACCTTCGTGCCAGTACTGTGATCCACCAAGCCTCACAAAGCTCTGGATTATTTGGTAGTCACCACCACCGAACAGCAATCACCGCGATCTCCACGTGGGTCATGCTCATACAGACCTGGCGGGGGCGATGGGACCCATACAGCGGGTTCTCAAACACAATGGCTGGCTTGTCTGTCGACATGAAGTTTTCGCTCTGCGCAGGAGGGAATGGGCAGAGTTTAGCGTTCCACAGACATCGAGACCCACGCGGCAGCGGCCGAGTGGCTCTTGATTTAAGTGACGTTTCGGTTTCACAAGCGACAATCGTAGGCCCATGGGGCGGTAATTGCGTGTGGATCGAGACGGCGCGGATCAGCTTACGCGCTCCGTTACACACGCCGCCCCCCTTTACCCTCGGGCCAAACAGATCCAAGAGCTTAAAAATGAATCGGCGGGTAATCTGACCCAAAGTGGCAGCAGAGATTTAAGAAGTAATCGTCCCGCCATCTGAAGTGTTGTATAGTGAACCGGGTTTTTTTTTCTACAAAGATAAAGTAAAATAGTAACGCAGTACGTTCTGGAGAAAGTAGGGCAGGCTCAAGAGTCGGCAGGGTGGCAGGATTCTTGGAATTACGTCCCAGTCTAGCAGCGTCGGAACCAAACACGAGCGTCCGATTGGACTTGGCGTGCGACGCACAGACCAACGGAACAACCCGCGCCACTGTGCTGCACTGGCACTCGCGTCTGTGTAACGATGCTGCTACACGTGAGCGTTGCTTGCAAGCCTCTGACCATTTATATGCAAATAGTAATCTGAGAGCCCATTCGCAGTTCACTGCTGGATGAAGGCCTCTCCGTGCGTTGTCAGTCATGGGATTACTTGGCCATAGTTTATTATGCTGGTCGGTGGGGGTCAAGGAAGTGTTGTGGGGGGCAAAGGACCAGGTCGCGTATCGCTAACCACATTTGTCGGTTGTTGCCGAGAATTCCACTTGGGATTGTGCATTCACAGCACAAGTCACTGCTCCCGTCTACACGTGAGGCTTCCGATTACATTTCTGAACTCATTACACGTGTCGTGAATTATCTCGTGAATCTCCTTGAAGTTACTTCCCCTCCCAAGGACATTATTATTACTACGACTGCAATCCGACGTCACCGTGACGTCAACGTCCGGCCGTTGCCGTTGACGTGGTGGGCGAGCGTGGAAAGAGCGCGGCAGCGTGAGACGCACAGCCTGCATGGCGGCGTCGATGGCGGCGTCGCCGTGCAGCGCCGCCGGTCCCAGCTCCACCCGCACGTCCGCGCCGCGCCGGAACAGCGCCCCGCCGTCCTCATCCTTGAACCTCAGGAACCGGCCCAACCTGGCCACGATCACGAGCACTCGCGGTGTTGCCGTCGCTTTAAACGGCCGGTACCCACGTTAATCTGGGTTCGCTGGTTGCCCGCCGATATTGGGGGAATTGGAGCACATTTTTTAACGGCCGGATGCCTTTTCTGATGCCAGCGTCATTTCCTTGGAGGGTCTTCGGATTGCCGTTTGTATGAAACCTCGACCTAGACCCGTTAATTAAGGTTAGCCCCGAGTTGGAGTACCAGACTCCAGATGACAGCTCCGGGTTTATTACACCACGCAAGCCCCTCCACCACGATAAGATTACGATCCACAGACGAACGCAATTCAGTTGAAAGCCGGTATTGACGTGCGTTGTTACAAGGCTGGCGTTGTGGCACCGGCATTGCTGTCTGGCCAACTTACGTAGGCAGTGGAGGCAGGCGCGGCAGGAAGGCGAGGCAGAGGAAGGAGTGCCTGTGGCGCCGGTAGTTCACGCAGACGCCCAGCAGCAGCGCGGCGAGCAGCGCGGTGATCACCACGGCCAGCACGGCCACGAGCGTAGCTGTGGCGGCAGCACCAACACGAGCTCTCGACACCGGCGGTAAAAGCTGTGGCTACAATCGCCACATCATACCCCTGACAACTGAGCTTAACCGTATCCCTACGTCCAAATCTATCCATAGCCAGACCCTTAAATCTGAGCCTAACCCCGACGGTTGATAATACACTAACATGGTAAATGTTAAACCAGACCACAGAGCTTAACCCCACGCATAGCTTCACCCGTGGACGAACAGTAAGCTTCTCCCCAATTATAACATTATCTGAATATTACAGGAAGGTGTCGTTTAAAAATCAGCACCAACACTGACGCAGGGGGCACATCTATGAATGCGTGGCGATACGGAGTGCAGCATGGTGGGTATGGGCCCTGGCGCACAGATTGAAACAGGGACCTCTGTTCAAATTCCTCCCCTCCAACCCGTGGACGCCGGTGCAGTTGCACCGCCTGAACACCCGACAGCTACGCCTCCGACTGCCGGGCAAATAAAACGCATCGTGCGGGTGGGCGCAGGCTGCGGTGGCACTAAAGCCCCCGGTGGCACGGCTCCCTGGCGGGCACGCCGGTGGGAGCTCACCGCTGGACGGCGCACCGCGGACCTTGGCCATCTCACAGTAGCGGCCGGCGTAGCCCTCGGGGCATCTGGAACGGGAGGAGAGCGGAGGAGAGGGGTTGACGCGCGCGGTTGTAGGAGGCGACTGACAGATGAAGTGCAACTGGAGGAAGAGGAGAGCGAGCCGGTCGACGGGGCGGGGGGTGACTCTCACATGCAGGCGGCGATGTCGAAACGCGTGTCGCAGGTCCCACCGTTCATGCAGCGGCACGGCGGCGCCAGCATCACTGGCGGCACCATGGCTGCAGTCAAAGGCAGATATAACAACTCTGATGTAGAAACAGCATTGCCAACAACGTATTCAATATTTACCAGATGCCCTAACCCAGGGCGATTTATAGCACACACACTATAAATAAATAAATACATGTTGAGGTGTTGTTGTTTTCGATGTCAGACATGGAAATAATGTGACTTAAGTGGTTCCAGAATGATGTGAATGACTCTGTGGTCCTGATTTCTATTTGGATGTCATTCCACCATGATGGTACCAGTGCAGAGAAGCAGCGAGCCTTGGAACCGATGTATGACACCATCAATAGACCGTTACATGGACGTCCCGAGCCATAAACATTTCCCTTGCTCTGCCAATAAATAAAAAAATTCGGCACCTGTGCGAAACCCGATCTCGTCGCTCCATCTCCACGGTAGGCATCATCCCGGGTGTGATCCAGGGTCGAGTGGGGGGGTCGGAGACTATCCCGGCCGACAGAGGGTGCTAGGCGGGGCTATACCCTGGATATGACGCCAGCACATCGCAGGCCACACTGCTTGGGGAAATTTACTCATCAGGCCAATTAACCTGGGCAGCAGCAGCGTATCTTTGGACGGTGGGAGGAAACTCTGGTTTACGATGGGAGGAAACAGTGGTTTCCTCCCATCATCCACCCGGCGGGCGGCGCGGTGGCCCAGTGGTTAGCGCTGACGCCTCACAGCAAGAAGGTCCCGGGTTCGAATCTCTCGGCTCGGGTGCCTTTCTGTGTGTAGTTTGCATGCTCTCCCCGTGTCCGCGTGGGTTTTCGCCGGGTACTCCGGTTTCCTCCCACAGTCCCAAAGCATGCTCCTGGATAGGTTGATTGGCTCGCAGACTAAAATTGTCCCGCAATGCCCGGCGATGGACTGACGTCCCGTCTTCGGGTGTATTCCTGCCTTACGCCCTGTGTTTCCGGGATAGGCTCCGGCTCACCATGACCCTATATAGGATTAAGCGGTTTCAGACAATGAGATGAGATGAGATCCACCCGGCACCTCCTTGCTGAGAGGCTGCGGCGCAACTCACTGCGCCACAGTGCAGATGTTAACCACTGCGCCACCCTGCCGCCAGAAGTGCTCCCTGAGTAAGGAGTCGCCACCGCACGCGCGTGTGTTACAGTGGCGGAACGGACAGGACCTGCATCACACTGGGTTGAGCTCTCGGGGAGGAAGCGGGAGCCCTGGGGGCATGCACAGCTGTGGCCCTGGGGGCGCAGCAGGCACAGGTGGCTGCAGCTGCTGTTGGCGCACGGGTTCTTCACTGCAACAGACGCGGACAGGAGTGACAGTCGTCGTCGTTTTCCACCGATGCCATCGGATCGCTCGCAGAGCGGGGAAACCATCACGGTAACAGAGCGGAGACCACAGCGCGAGATTGTTTAAAGTGACCTCTGATGCACCAGCCCTTGCCCCACACTTTTCCAATTGACAGCGATTGACATTAGTCGTGCAGCGGTTAATCCTATATTTTATCTCCATCACCACACTTTCAATGATGAGTTGGTGGCTGGGCTGACTGAGCTGAAACCAGAAACGCACTGCTCTTGAGAAGTCGATTCAAATCTAGGCTCTTGGTCGTGCCAGCTCTGACCTCTGAAACCGGAGTGCCCGGAGAAAACCCACGCGGACACGGGGAGAACATGCAAACTCCACAGAGAGACAGGCACCCGAGCCGAGATTCGAACCCAGGCCCTTCTTGCTGTGAGGCGACAGCGCTAGCCACTGGGCCACCATGCCTCATCGGCCAATTAACGAGATACTGTATTTAGTTGTGGGTCACGGCCGTCTTCCAAACGGTCAACAAGCCCGGCGTGGGTGCGGGAGGCTCACCGTACGCCGGGAAGCGGTGCTGCTGGTAGATGCGGGCCTGCGTGAGCCGCGGCGACGCGGTGAGGACCCTGGTGCGAATGCCGCCACCAAACTTGCTCTGCCTCCACACGTGGCCGCCCTCGCGAATCGTCCAGTAGAGCTCGCCCTCGAACACGTCCAGGCTCATGGGGCCGCCCAGCCCTGCGCCGACGCCGCGCGCGTTGCCATCGCGGACCGAAGGGGGGGCGGCACGCGTGCGTAAATGCGTGACACGGGTCGGCTGGCCTCGTGAACTTCCTCGAGAGCTCTCAAGCGACGCGGATGAACGCCCACATCATGATGAGGTGGCACCTGTCTGTCGCCCAGACGAGGGTGCTGATAACGTTTGACTGAAGCCCTCCATCTCTTCATATGCACAATCCTCAACTATGGCCCTCAGCTTCAAATCCTCACGTGTCAGCCCATTGTCAGCTCATCTCTCGTGACTCTTAAGAATATCAAACTCACATGGACGGCCATCTGCGTGAAACTAGCAACCGTTCGGTCTGCGGCAACACACAATGACAGCTATGACATCGTGCAGCAGCATCCACTCTCGGAACCCAACGCCTGGTTGCCTCGTGGGAACGCCACCCCAAGTGACGTCCCTTCATAGTGGTCCCTGCTGACAAGACTCCAAGCAAGCCTACTTCCTATCCCCCAAATTGCATCACCAGTGGTCACTCTGATGCAGCCTTTGATCCGTGCCTCGACCTCCTCTGCTCATGAGGTTCTCTAGCTCAGAGAACCTTCTGGACACAAAGTGGACACAGGGGTCAAGCAAGGGCAGGGTGAGCATCGGCGAGAGTAGCCAGAGCGAGACACATGGTGGGGGGGGGGGCGGGTGGTGGTGGTACCCACCCCCGGAGGCAACTGTGCGGCGGTCGGAGCCATCGTGGCGCACGCAGAAAATGGCGTCCTCCTTGGCGTCGCTCCAGTAGAGGCGCCCGCCGGCGTGTACATCCACGGCAAGACCCGTGGGCCAGCCGAGGGCGTGCGACACCAGCACGCGCCGCCGGCGCCCGTCCATCCACGCCGACTCGAGGCGCGGCCGATCCCCTCGCTGAGTCCAGAACATGAGCCTGGCCATTGGCGGGGCACAGTGAGCAGGCCAGAGGTGAGGGCCCAGAGCCATAGGGGTAAGGACAACATTAGATCCCAATTTGTCACCTTGGATTAAGCCACCTTAATTGACCAACTAAATATATCTCAATTGGTGATGATTGGGGCGGCGCGGTGGCCGGTGGTTAGCGCTGTCGCCTCACAGCAAGAAGGTCCCGGGTTCG
>JAZEWT010000032.1:1696972-1722435 GCA_036362905.1 Mordacia mordax | reverse complement strand
AAATCGACAAGCCCGTTACAGAGGTGGAGAATTCTTCTCCGTTCAATCAGGAGCCAATAAACAATCGCGACGCTATACCAGAAGAGCTGCCTATAGGCAATGTGGCTACCGGATTATTGATGAATCTTCAGAACTACAGCTACCTGGAACTTTCCACCACCGTTGTGTTCAGTAGTCTTGCTGTGGTGTTAGGACTATATACTGCTACTTTCATGCTGTATAATCTATGGGTGAGAATTGAGCACATACTTCATTAATTGTAATTTGACACCACACTGCTTGCTCAGGTTTTTGCACTTGAGAACAGGAAATCACGATAACGTCTTATTTTAAAGTACGTTTCATATTTATTAGATATTTTATCTTATGATTATGTGTTTAAATTTAACTATACAAAAATATACTTTTGTGGGCTCGTTAAATCTATTTTAATGCTAAAATATTTTTAATTAAAACACATGAAATTTTTTTTTACACTAATTTAACTTGCAATTATGTAGGTTTTTACGACTCGATGCATGATTGTCTTGAAAAGCTGCTCTTTCGGGATAGCTGCTTCGAAGGAGGTGGAGCGATCTCTCATCTCATCTCATTATCTGAAACCGCTTAATCCTATATAGGGTCACGGTGAAGCCGGAGCCTATCCCGGAAACACAGGGCGTAAGGCAGGAATACACCCGACGACGGGACGCCGGTCCATCGCCGGGCATTGCGGGACAATTTTAGTCTCCGAGCCAATCAACCTATCCAGGAGCATGCTTTTGGACTGTGGGAGGAAACCGGAGTACCCGGCGAAAACCCACGCGGACACGGGGAGAGCATGCAAACTCCACACAGAAAGGCACCGGAGTCGAGAGACTCGAACCCGGGACCTTCTTGCTGTGAGGCGTCAGCGCTAACCACTGCGCCACCGCGCCGCCCGAGGTGGAGCGATCGAAGCAGCTATTCCAAAAGAGTAGATTTTCGAAGCAATCATTAATTACAGTTTAAAATTCGTTTTCAACAATATTAGGGCTATATCAGTAATGTAGGATAATTTGCTTTGGCAAAGAATCTCTGATCACGCTGGTCTAGAGTTGCTCACGTTGTTTTACCAATCTGGGTTAAATTGTATCGTTTACACAAGCATTGACTTCATGATTTTGCTTTGTTTTCCAGCTTTTTAAAGCCATCAGAATGCGTCGAGCCGTGAAAGCCTACATCATTGCAAGTTAAATTAGTGTAAAAAACTTTCATGTGTTTTAATTAACCCCACGTGCCCACGTGGGGCTTTGACAGGTACTCCAGTTTCCTCCCACGGTCCAAAGACCTGTCTTGGTTAATTGGCCTGCTGGCTGCTTTTGTTGGTTTCATATTACGTGGGTTAATTCGGATATGTTGTGTCGCAGGAATCACCCATCTGGAGCTTGCAAATTCACCGGGAAATTCTGTAATAAAACATCTGACTAAATTATCCCCAGTGCTCTTTGATAGATTGGCATCCCATGCTGGGCAAAGTCCTAACTTGCACCCTGTGTCTATGGGGATAGGCTCCGGCTCATTGCAGCCGGATCCAGAATTACGCGGACACTCAATGACTGAGAATGAACACACTGTACGCAGGGCGGCGCGGTGGCCCAGTGGTTAGCGCTGTCGCCTCACAGCAAGAAGGTCCCGGGTTCGAATCTCTCGGCTCGGGTGCCTTTCTGTGTGGGAGTTTGCATGCTCTCCCCGTGTCCGCGTGGGTTTTCGCCGGGCACTCCGGTTTCCTCCCACAGTCCAAAAGCATGCTCCTGGATAGGTTGATTGGCTCGCAGACTAAAATTGTCCCGCAATGCCCGGCGGTGGACTGGCGTCCCGTCGTCGGGTGTATTCCTGCCTTACGCCCTGTGTTTCCGGGATAGGCTCCGGCTCACCGTGACCCTATATAGGATTAAGCGGTTTCAGATAATGAGATGAGATGAGACATTGCCTTACAATAATGAGTTCACACACCAAGTGCCTGAATTTATTAACAATTTCAACACTTCTCAGAACACATTTCAAAATAACGAACCGCAAGAAATGTGAACTTGAGCTGATGTAATTTTAAAATGTTAGTTCTTAGTATGGACTTAACAAAAATGCATACGTTTCATCGGTGACAATTCCTTAAAACCCAGCACGTTTGTCAATTACAGTGGTCTAGGCATCATTTTGGGCAATAGCCCTTCTTACAGCACATTGAGTAGCCAGATAGGTAAATAAGAACAATTATCCACTCTCTGGCCTCTCTACATTTTGTGAAGGGCCATGGCTGAAACGTCACCTATTATATATTTACAAGGCCAGTGTTGTTAAACATCTAGGTAGTTTCACTAGGAGCGAAAAATATGGCATCGGAGCAATGACACCATGGTATAATCGAAAAACACAACTTGGATTCAGTGGATCTGCTCAAGGTGCAGGTGGAACCCCTGTATTGTGACCCAGTGTTACTCTTACCAGTCTTTTACTTTTTATCCAATGTTTGAAGCGTTATTTGTCAGCTCACGTGCCAACTGCTGGTCTTAAAATAACGACAGTTCGATAAGCGTTTTTCAGTCCGTGCAATACAATGGAGCTCGTGTGCAAGGTGCTGGGTGGATTGTCGCATTGCAGACATTAAACGAAAGCTACAGCTTGTGGAGACCTTCAGCCAGACGGCTGATGTCGTGTGCTGGCATGTGGATGACAACTGCCATGTCTAATAAAGCGGGCACCTTTATCTTTATGATGGGGCTGCAATCACAATTGCGTGCGCATTTGCACCTAAAGCCTTTAAGAAGAAGTGATTAAAAAAAAATGAATTAAAGTGACTATACTGCCTGTTAAAACAACTTAAATTGGGGGCTCTTGGCTGAAATTCTCTCCTCACTCCAGGTAAAGGGAAAGTTGCTCCCTTTGTCTTCTGGCAAGTTAGGAGAATCAAATGAAAAATGCAATTCTGGCAGGGATTTAATGTCTCCCCCAGCAGCTTCGGCCACCACTCCTGTGTTAAAAAGACATGATGGGGGTTCGGGTAGAGAGAGCGAGGGTGGGGGCGTTAAAGTGTTAATTTAAATTAATGCATTATTAGTCCTTGTTTAATTCTGTACAGGGTCGCGATGTAAGCCAAAGACTCTCGGTAGACACGGTGCAAGGCAGTGATATATCAAGGATGAGACACCTGTCTATCGCGGGGCACGAGGGACAATTTAATCAGCAAAGCCAATTAGCTTAGACATGTCTCCGGACTCTGGGAGTAAATTGAAGTACCTGGCAAAAACCCTCACAGACACCGAGAGAAAAATGAAAACTTCGCACAGAAAGGCACTCGAGTCAGGAAACGAACACGAGCCCTTCTTGCTGTGATACAGCAGCACTACTCATTGTTCCACCATGTTGCCAAATTATCCTAAACAAGTCGTTTAATAATATATATTACAGCGCCATCCACGCTAGATTGCATCGCACAATGCTGTACAAAAGAGTAAAATAAAGTGTATCCACAATTACATTAACTCAAGTAGAGTTGTAAGAACACAACACCCACGAGCATCGATTAAGTGCTTTGCATTACATAATCATGTTCATGTAAATGTAATATGTAGTAGCAGCAGCACCATTCATGCAAATAGTATCTCACAGTCGCTAATGAACCCCAGACAAGCCAGAAAGCAGTTGCAGCCAGACAGTAAGCCAATTTTACAATTTCCCAAGATTTAGAGTCTTTAAAATGTTAAGATGTACTCCGGCTATTAATGAGTGTGCATACACGTGGGAGGTAATTGGGGTGTTCATTTGTTACCTAGCCATGGCTAGTGGCATGGGTTTAATGTAGCATTAATGCACGTGTTTTTGTTTTATCTGATTGCCCTTTGCCTGTATAATTTGAAGTCGTTTGCTCAGTGCAAAACAAACACAATCAACTTCGTGTTCAGGGTATAAGACTGAGTAAAAGTGTGACTGATTTTGAATGTGGATATATGTTATATTTAGGCGTTCCATCAAAATCAAGTTCCATTCACATTGTGTGAGGTGCGTAGAATCAAGGTATCTATTTGGCACTGCGTGTTCTGATGAAGATGTTAACTAGGCATGGTGTGGTGTATGCATTAAATCTCAATACATTAGCCAGCGAGTTGCCCAAAGCGATGTTTTTTTTTTCCACAAACCATGTAAGACAATAATTTTCTTTACCCAGTTAAGACAAAAAAACATTGGTCAGTTTTAGTGTAAGTCCGTACCTGCTTTGAACATCTCAAAAACGTTTTCTTCAGGTGCTGTTCCTAATGGAGTCTGAGATGACACATTCCAGTTTACATTTAAATGCTCTGAATAATTGTTATAAACACATAATCCTACTAAGTCTTACATTTACCACTGTTATTGCCAAATCCGCATCCTCATAATATCAACTTGTAACACGCATAGTACTTGATTTGCTTTTCTTTCGCACTGGCAAAATGTTTAGTAAGCTAAATGCCAAGAGGGCTTCAAGAAAGAGTTCATGTAGTTTTGCTATTCCTTCTGCATTGAAGGAGCATGGACTTTTATGACTTGTCATACGATCCATAGTTTGGGGTTACATGGCCACAATCGCAATATGGTATTGTGGTGTTTAATTGTTATGAATCTCTCTGGGCCTCTGCATATCTATGAGTAAGTATCTCGACGTGTCTCGATGGGTACCATATGGTTCAGTTTTGGCTACATGGCCACGATTTTTCTATGGCTTTTCTTTGAATTCCCATTCATAAAGGGGATGTGTGCATGAGTCTGTTGATGTTCTGATGTGGTTGATGATACACCTATGCTTCGAAAACTCCCAAAAGCAAGGAGGTACGGTGGTTCGGTCTCCACTCTTGGGGACAGACTTAAGGGGAGAGGCAATGACTCAAGACAGTGAATGGCTGGGAGGAACCACACAAGCAGGAAGGCAACAATTAGGTGGTAAGAAGGCATCAACAATTGCCCAAGTTCTGGA
The DNA here is from genome assembly GCA_036362905.1 of Mordacia mordax. Classification (NCBI taxonomy): domain Eukaryota; kingdom Metazoa; phylum Chordata; class Hyperoartia; order Petromyzontiformes; family Petromyzontidae; genus Mordacia; species Mordacia mordax. The sequence continues at coordinate 1,717,469 of JAZEWT010000032.1, read as the reverse complement.
GTCCGCTATTTGTTAAGATGATGTCAGCCAATTAATGCTTAAATTCGGAGCACCCAGAGGAAACCCACATGTGCAAGGGGCAAACCTCTATCCATTATAGATAGAATCCACATTTGCCATAGCATAATTCTCTTAGCAAGTCAGGGTATGGCTGAATGCCAAAGAAATGGAATTTCACAACATTTGTGTGATCTACCAAACGTCACTACCTTCGCAGCGGTGGTTTAAAGATCAAGTATGTAGCTGCCACTGGCCGGCTAAAACACATCACCTCGGGAGCTTGACAGTGCTCCCATTTGCACAGACATCTGCACAGTTTCACAAAATAACATGAAAAAAAACTTACTTGTGTGCCAAACAATGAAAATACAAATTCTTCCTGTTGTGGATTGGCCTTCAAGTCCCCATAATTCTGGGAAAATAAAGATTTTGTTTTACTCTGTACATAGAGGGCACCACACGTGATCAATGTAGTGAGCAAGTCAGTGTTATGTCTCCGATGATATACGTCTGCTTCGCAATTATTGTGGGGAGCGGTAGTGCAGCGGTCAGTATACTGTGCTATAAACCTCATCTCATCTCATTATCTGAAACCGCTTAATCCTATATAGGGTCACGGTGAAGCCGGAGCCTATCCCGGAAACACAGGGCGCAAGGCAGGAATACACCCGACGACGGGACGCCGGTCCATCGCCAGGCATTGCGGGACAATTTTAGTCTGCGAGCCAATCAACCTATCCAGGAGCATGCTTTTGGACTGTGGGAGGAAACCGGAGTACCCGGCGAAAACCCACGCGGACACGGGGAGAGCATGCAAACTCCACACAGAAAGGCACCGGAGCCGAGAGACTCGAACCCGGGACCTTCTTGCTGTGAGGCGTCAGCGCTAACCACTGCGCCACCGCGCCGCCCGTGCTATAAACCCTACCACCTAAGTTCCATTCCCGCTCATCGCCAATATTGGTGCAAAGTTTCTGACCCGGTTCTTGGCCTCCCCTAGGTCGACTCATTTTCAAGTGAGTAGTTTGGTGTGTATACATCACCACTATCTGTAATAGAGAGACGTTTATTATTATAGCAGAATATACCCAGTGAACTTACAAGCTCTGGATGGGGGACTCCTGAAATATAACAAACTTTTAAACTGACCAGCGTAATATGAAATCACAAGGTAAATAAATGAACTCACAGCACCAAATTGCACAAACATGAAACCCTAAAATCATAAATATAGGGCAACAAGAATGGTTGTGCATGGTGACAGCCATCCACACCCTCGTATGCTATGCCTGCCTTCATGGACGCTCGCATACAGCACTTGACACTACAGCCTGTTCAAGGCTACATAGTGGATCGTTGTCTTTTGCTTGAACGTGTAGCAATTGTATAGTGTATTGGGTGAACTCACCTGTGCAGATTTTGTTTCATTAAACATGGGTAGGCTTGCAAAACTGGATACCGGGGATTTGGGCAGAAATACACTGGCGAAGTTCACTGATGAGGCTTCATCATCGTCAGGGGCTTCGATTGAGTAGTTGTCTTCCAATTGAAATATGTTCCTGCCAAAGGAATACAAATTGTGCAGCGTATGTTACACCACCTTAAACCCGGTTATGAATATGACAATGCAAGTTACTCGAGATTATTTTGGGAGATGGCTACCATGGGTAAGAAATGTTATTTTCTTGTGCTGCCAGGGAGTCCTCTTGTGCTACTTACCCATCTCCTTGTGCTGCTCTGTAATCTTCTTGTTCCAAGGATATGGGAGGTGAGGCTTGGGAACGATATATTTTGTCTTCAATGGCAGCAGGTGACGCTGCATGTCCAATTGATTCCTGCATATATAAAACATGACAATTAAGATTGCCCATAAACAGTTACACGCATATGCAATTCAGAGTTTATTGTGTTGAGATGTGTGTTAATTTTTAACTAACGACTTGTGCAGTGGTCATTTTTTGTACTCCAGCGCTCCTTCTCCAAATACCCAGCTCACAGTAATGTCCCAAAGGATTTTAGGATGAGGATTTTACTTCACTGCCTTCTAAGCAGCTCAAAGTGTCATTCATCTCATCTTCACCACTTGAATGCCCTGTTTGAGTTTAGCTAAGGGAGGACCCCCAGTGGCAGTGGTCCCTGTGTGGTACAAAGTGTACGCAGCTAAAACTAGGATGGAACTGGTGGCTTGCAATCGGAATGCCGCAAATTCACATCCCGGTTGTATTGCTGACTCGCCCCATGAGACTTTCTCTTAACTGCCATTTCAGGATAGGCATATCCAGCATTACTTCTCTCTCCTTCGTGACGTTTTGCCTCCCATGTTGGAGGGTATCCCCAGGTTTTTGAAGGAGCCTGATGAAGGTTGCAGCACTGTGGGGGAATCCGACTGATATCAGAGCTGCTGAGCTCGGATTTGATTCGGTCCATGTACATTTTTTCTTCCTCCTCCTCCTCCTAAAGGCACAAGAGTTACTATGGCAGACATTATGCATGCATCAGTCATTTACCTGTACTGGGTTTGTTTTTTTAAACGTGGGAAGTCTTGCAAAAGTGGATCTTGCAGATGTTGATGGAAACACACTGCCAGTGGCCTCTGATGATGTTTCACGATTGACAGGTGCTTCGGATGAGTAATTTTCCTCCACCAGTAACTTGTTCCTGCCAAAGGAATACATACAAATTATGTAATGTATGTTGCACAACTTTCAAACTGGTTATAAATATGAGAATGCAAGTTACTCTAGATTATTTTGGGAGATGGCTACCATGGGTAAGAAATTTAATTTTCTTGTGCTGCCAGGGAGTCCTCTAGTGCTACTTACCCATCTCCTTGTGCTGCTCTGTAATCTTCTTGTTCCAAGCATATGGAAGGTGAGGCTTGGGAACGACATATTTTGTCTTCAATGGCAGCAGGTGACGCTGCATAACTAATTGATTCCTGCATATATAAAACATGACAATTAAGATTGCCCATAAACAGTTACACGCATATGCAATTCAGAGATTATTGTGTTGAGATGTGTGTGTTAATTTTTAACTAACGACTTGTGTGTGCAGTGGTCATTTTTTGTACTCCAATGCTCCTCCAAATACCCAGCTCACAATAATGTCCCTAAGGATTTAAGGATGAGGATTTTAGTTCGTAATGCCCTCGGTTCACTGCCTTCTTAGCAGCTCAAAGTGTCATTCATCTCATCTTCACCACTGGAATGCCCTGTTTGAGTTTAGCTAAGGGATGGACCCCCAGTGGCAGTGGTCCCTGTGCGGTACAAAGCGTACGCAGCTAAAACTAGGATGGAACTGGTGGCTTGCAATCGGAATGCCGCGAATTCACATCCCGGTTGTATTGCTGACTCGCCCCATAATAAGAATTGATCTTAATAGCTGCTCGTTCGGGATGGCCATGTCGACGCGTTACTCCTCTCTCGTTCGTGATGTTTTGCCTCTCATGTCGGAGGGCATTCCCAGGTTTTTAAAGGAGCCTGATTGAGGCTGCAGCACTGTGAGGAATCTGAATGATATCAGAGCTGCTGAGCTCTGATTTGATTCAGTCCACATCCATTGCTCCTTGCTCCTCCGCCCTTTTTAAAAGTACAAGAGTTACTATGGCAGACATATGCGTGCATCAATCATTCACCCGTGCAGGGTTTGTTTTTTTAAACGTAGGAAGTCTTGCAAAAGTGGATCTTGGGAATTTTTGTGGAAACACACTGCCAGTGCCTTCTGATGACACTTTACCATTGACAGGGGCTTCGGAAGAGTAATGTCCTTGTACCAGCAACTTGTTCCTGCCAAAGAAATACATGCAAATTATGTAATGTATTTTGCACAACCTTCAACCTGGTTAAGAATATGACACTGCAAGCTACTCTAGATGATTTTGGGAAATAGCTACCGTGGGTAAGAAATGCAATTTCCTTCAGCTGCAATAGAGTCCTCTTGTGCTACTTCCCACTCTCGTTGTACTGCTTTGTAATCTTCTTGTCCTGTTAGTCTGTCTTCTTGTTCCAAGGATATGGAAGGTGTGGCAGCAGATGACTTGGATAACCTAATTGCTTTCTGAGTATATAAAAATATATTAGGATTAAATATTGTCAACATAACGCGATGCATATGCTATTTACAGTTTATTGTGTTCAATTTGTGTAAAATCCTGAATGTGGCAGACACGTTTATCAGTGATATTACTATTGTTTCTTCACATTTTAATTGTTAAAGTTTCTCTCACTGAAGATTTCTACACTGTTGAATTTTTGTACCCTAAGACTCCCTCTCCAAATAATCCATGGGCAGTGAACTAATAGTAATATTCCTAAGGATGAGGATTTCAATATGTTGTTCCCTTACTACACTGCCACCGTAGCAGTTCAAAGCACCATTCATATCATCTTAACCAGTGGAATGCCTTGCTTCAGTTAAACCATCATTAATTATTATTATTAAACCATGGGAGGACTCTAAGTGACAGCTGTCTCTGCAAAGTACAAGGTGTATACAGCACAGGCCAGCAAGTGGGAGCTCATCTCATCTCATTGTCAGAAACCGCTTAGTCCTGTACAGGGTCGCGGTGAGCCGGAGCCTATTCCGGCAGACACAGGGCGCAAGGCAAGGATATACCCACGATAGGACGCCAGTCCATCACCGGGCACTGCGGGCAATTTAGTCTGCGAGCCAATTAACCTATGCGGCAGCATGTTTTTTGGACTGTGGGAGGAAACCGGAGTGCCCGGCAAAAACCCACGCGGACACGGGGAGAGAACACGCAAACTCCACACAGAAAGGCACCCGAACCGAGATTCCAACCCGGGACCTTCTTGCTGTGAGGCGACAGCGCTACCCACTGGGCCACCGTGCCGCCCAAGTGGGAGCTCGTTTTATGTATTCGATTTAATTCAAGACTATGTTGAAACTAAAACCGAACTGCTGGATCCCACACAGACGTTTAAATCCTGATTGGACTGTTGACTAGCCCAATATCACAACTTTTCACGAACAGCTACTTATTCAGGACAGCTGCGTTGAGTGTTTTTCCTCTCTCCTGTACGACATTTTGCGTCCCACTTTGTACTCACCATCAGGCGATTGAATGAACTTGACAAAGCCTGAATGAGTCTCGTGAAGCCTGATGATGCCTCCAATGTGGGAGGCAAAATGTTGATGAAAGAGCAAACGGTTATCCAGAAAACGCATCTCTTCAGAGCAATTTTCACGCATCGAGTCCTAAAAACCTACAAGAGTACATCATGCCTCTCTCCAGGAGTTAATACTATGATTACTACTTTTCAGGAATGCTAACAGTGATTTTCCTATCAACTCACCCCCACCATTGGAACGTTACAGTTCCACCACTGGCTCCTCTGCGGAGCTGTGACCAGGAAACGATCACTGTGACGTCAATGCTCATTTGCATGGGCTGTCACTTTGACGTTTAACTTTAGAGCATTACTATACAACAAACTAACAAACATCTGCGCCTTCAACCGTAACCTTGCCAGAGTAGTCCTCAGTATTCCTCACGGTCACTCACTCGGTACTGACTCCTTGCGTACTCTACACTGGTTACCAATCCAGTACAGAATCACGTACAAGATAGCATTACTCTGTCATCGCATCATCCTCACAGGTCAACCTCAATACCTCGCCCACCCACTTTCATCGCTCACAGAAACACGTTCGCGCTCCCTCTGCAGTTCCTCTCAACTCTTGCTCAGGATCCCCCGCTCAAGGACAAAAACTCACAAAGGCGCTTCGCCGTCGCCGCACCTAGAACCTGGAAGAGCCTACGCCTAGAACTTTGTCAGACGACCATAACCTCGACTTAAAAAAAAAAATATATCTCAAACAACACCTTTTCCTCCAGGCCTACTCACACCGAGCTTGGCTCCGCGCCTCAGCATCTGTGTCTCGCTTTCGCTGGGCAGGGAATGTGTGCGCGTTATAAATAGTACTGTTATTAGTATGGCGATTCCAAAGTGTCGCCTCCGTTTTTGTGTGACGACATCGACATGGACTCAGCATCTGGCTGTGGCACTCAAGGGTACCTGGCTTGTGTTGCGGCAGCTTGTCTTGCGGTCCCGTCGGCCCGTGTCCAGCTTTTTTTTTTTCGCCTCTTAAACACGGAAGAGTTACTACATCAGACGCATGCGTGCATCGATCGTTCGGCCATACAAGCAGCGGTCGCGAAACTCAAGTCGGTACGTGGGGTTTACGCGGATGCCATGTGTAAAGGATGTGGGGAAAAGCCACAAAGATTCAATCATGTGCCAATTAACATTCGAAAATTGCTCTTGAGAGTAGTAATTACGCACCGAGCCGTAAAAAAACCTAGATCAATGCAATAAATGTTTGAGCATTTTAGCCATTACAGGAAGTCCTGTATAACCATAGTGTTGCGTTGTGAGTTCTTCCCAGCCTGGAGCACCGTCTCTATAAACACCGAATTCCCATACACCCTTGCGTACCCACGTCATGTGGCTCTTTGTGCTTCTCTTGACGAATGTCTTCTTTGCAGCCGTCCCTGTTAACATAGCAAAGCTTGGCCACCATTGAGTACACATTAAGAACCCCTGCTCACACTCTGGATGCGAGTACCGGCATAGTGCGTGTCACATTACCGCCACTCCTACTTGTGCTGCTATCGCGTTGTTTTTAATTTTCCCCTGTGTGTTGAGCCAATTCACATTTCATTACAGTCTGTGCAACGGCTAAACTCCCTCTGCTCATTCAATCCAGTTGCTTTCATTTAAAGAAAAAATACATCACAAGCACTTTAAGTCGTCTCTGGTGTGCCTTATTTAAAAAATAATAATAATTGCACTTCTATTCGACAATAACTGCTCAATTTATTCCTGCTTCCTATTCGTTTTCAAGTATTCTGTGTACTCCACCCTGGGGCACAATTGCAAATGGAACGTTTCCAACTTAAGTCATTTTCCAGATAATAACAATTTTAAAATATACATTGCATCGTTCATGAAAATAGCTTCACACTTGCTGAGGAACCACAGACAAGTTGGAAGGCAGCCAGCCAGTGAATCTGTACCAACGGTTTCCCACGATCCACAGTCCTTATATATTAAGATGTTCTCAGGCAATTAATCTCTCATCTTATCTCATTATCTGAAACCGCTTAATCCTATATAGGGTCACGGTGAAGCCGGAGCCTATCCCGGAAACACAGGGCGCAAGGCAGGAATACACCCGACGACGGGACGCCAGGCATTGCGGGACAATTTTTAGTCTGCGAGCCAATCAACCTATCCAGGAGCATGCTTTTGGACTGTGGGAGGAAACCGGAGTACCCGGCGAAAACCCACGCGGACACGGGGAAAGCATGCAAACTCCACACAGAAAGGCACCGGAGCCGAGAGACTCGAACCCGGGACCTTCTTGCTGTGAGGCGTCAGCGCTAACCACTGCGCCACCGCGCCGCCCGCAATTAATGAGTATTCCTGATATTGTGGGAGGAAACCGGAGCACCTGAAGAAAACTTATTCTAACGAGGAGGCAACAGTCTCATCTCATTTTCAGAAACCGCTTTTTGTCCTGTGCAGGGTCACGGTGAGCCGGAGCCTATCCCGGCAGACACAGGGCGCAAAGCACGGACATACCCACGATGGGACGCCAGTCCATCACCGGGCACTGCGGGCAATTTCATCCGCAAGCCAATTAAGCTATGCAGCAGTATGTTTTTTGGACTGTGCGAGGAAACCGGAGTGCCCGGCATAAACTCACACGGACACGGGGAGAGATCATGCAAACCCCACAAAGAGGGGCACCCGAGCCGAGATTCTAACCCGAGACCTTCTTGCTGTGAGGCGACAGCGCTACCCACTGGGCCACCGTGCCGCAATAGTCTAAGGGACCTTTTTGCTAGGAAACAGATAATACACCTGTATTATTGCACGAAAGGGTAAAACCGGACCTACTTTTTAGGCAACAGTATATCCATGTCATACAGAAGAGACATGATATTAGGCCGCACTTTGCTGAACTGCTTTCTCTTGGCGACTTAGAGTAAGACACCTCCTTGACACCCACAGGCAGGGAGTCTCACATTTGTGTGATCCACCAACCCTCACTGCATGTAAAGTGTTGGATTACAGGTGGCCTCTCATGAATAAAAAGACACAACCGAAGTTGCCTTTCCACAAGAGGCAACATTTTCTTTCTCTCTTTCATATCCTAGTTGCATTGCATAAAGTGTCATTCTGTTTGCAAACAAAAGCCAAATTAGGAACAGCTCACCCCAACCATTTCATCAGCCATGGAGACAGTTGTAAATAGTTGGGGGTGGCTCTTGTGTGCTTGACAGCTGAGGTTCCCAGGAAGTTCTTGCTGTTGGAATCTGCAGTGATGATTCTGACATCTTTCTAAGAAAAGATACAAATTCCATATTCTCTGGATTATAATGCACACTCTCTTTCCCTCTGTACTTTTGTAAAAAGTTGTGGGTATGCTTTGTAATGTTGTAGCTGTATAGCTGTATATGCGGGGCAGCAGTAGTGCAATGGTTAGAGTTGCACTGTGCTACGGACCCAAATACCCGAGTTCGATTTCCATTCGCAAAAAGTGACGAATATCTGAACCAGTCCTGGGCTTCCTTTAAGTCGACTCAACCTTAATTTAGGAGGTGCTGCGTTATTATCATTATTATTGAGCAGACGCCTTTATCCAGGGACACTTACATTATTATGGACGTGGGAGGAAACCACAGAGCGGCGAGGGGAAGGCAGCCATGCGATCAGCCGGCGCCAACATTTACCAGACATTGCGTGTCCCGGCCGACAGAGGGCGCAAGGTGGGGAAATACCAAGGATGTGACGTCAGTACATCGCAAGGCGCACTTTTTTTGGGGGGCAATTTACTTTGTAGGCCAATTAACCTAGGCAGCATCGTGTCTTTGGACGGTGGGTGAAAACCTGAGTACTAGGCAAAAACCCACGGGGAGAACACGCAAACTCCACACAGAAAGGCACCTGAGCTGGGAATCGAACCCTGGGCCTTCTTGCTGTGAGGCAACAGTGCTACCCACTGGGGGAGAGAAAAGCGGTCTGGATTGGTGTTAGCCACCCACCCCATTGAGCACCATGCCCCGGCATCTAAGGCACTTTCCAACAGTGCTTTCCCCAAGAGTCACGGGGATTTTTGTAGAACTTAACACTGGGCACAAGTTTGGGGTTCATCTTTTGTCTGGTGTATCTTATAGTCTGTATAATAGGCTATGTTTGGGGGTTTATGGTTATTGTTATGTATTAAGTGTGACTAATTATTATTCACATATATACATTGTTTTTACAGTGATCATCACCTGGAAGGGTGGCATGGTGATGCAGTGATTAGCACTGCTGCCTCATAAAAAGAAACACTCGGGTTTGATTCCCAGCTCAGGTGCCTTTTGCTGAGGAGTTTGTATGCTCTCCCCTTGTCTCACGAGTACTTCAAACACACGCTGCTGTCTAGGTTAATTGTCCTACTGAATAAATGCCTCTGGTGCCCTAAGATTTTGTAACTTGATTACCCCTCCCTGCTGGACAATTGTTAAAAAGAAATAGATAGCTCAATGGTGCCTTCCAGCTTAGATCAAAAACTGACTGACCCTGGTTTCCTCCCAGCGTCCAAAGACATGTTGTCTAGTTAATTAGCCTGCTAACTAAATCATCCCCAGTACCCTGTGATGGATTGGCGTCCCATCCTGGATATAGCCCTGCCTTGCACCCTGTGTTTGCGACCCTGTACATGCTTAGTGGGGACCGGTAATGGTGATGGTTACCTGGCCACGTGGTTTTCTGTGTTGAGGAGGGAATTGAGGCTTTGGCACCTGTGTTTGTTGCAAGTGGCCCAGATTTTCATTGGGTAAAGAGACACACGGTGCTTTTGAAAACAGAGAAAAACATAAACATAATGCAGCTGAGTAACAAATATGAACCTGTGCATTTAGAAGGCACATGGAAATACCACAATGACAGTTGTTTTGAATAAGATTATCTTAACTTGCTGGGGCACTATCAACATTCTTAGCACCACCTTAATGTCTGGCTGACTTGGCAAATTTACAATTGTCAGATGAATGTTGTATGAACAACATAATCTAACACTAAACAATACTATTAAACTCGCTAAAGGCAATATTCCTTTTGCATCACGTTTGCAACACTGTATTTGAATATTCTTCACCTCTCCACCTGTCATTCTTCGCACACAGCTTAATAAAAATCTAAACAAGACTCACCAGGCTCTCTCAAGTTGACTGAAAGCCGAGCTTTTTCTGCAGCATTCTTTTGTATCTTGGGATCCTCTTGCATCTCGGAATTCTCTTGATTTAGTGACAGCACCACTTGCAAGACCCGTTCATCACCACTGTAATCCATGTGCCGTTGTTAATGTGGGTTACAATAAATTGCCAACAAGGTCCTTGCGTTGTATGTCCTCCCAATTATGCAGAGTGTGAATGAGTGTGTGAGTGAGTGAATGTGTGGAGTTGTGATATAGTTTTAATGATAATAATAATTGCATTTATAGAGAGCTTTTCACCCGAGGGTCACAAAGCGCTGCAGAGCCGTGGAGAAAACGGCATGTCAGCAAGAACAACGAAATATGAACGGCATATCAACAACAATAATATCATACCAGTAAAAAAAAAAACTCCAGAAAAACGTTGTACTGATTTGCCGTTCTTGTCTTGTTGTAGATGTGCCGTTCACTCGGTGGCTCTGTGTAGCGCTTTGTAGCCCTTTGGCTGAAGAGCGCTCTAGAGGTGCTGTTATTATTATTATACAATAAATGTTTAATTAAACCAATAGTTGATTCATGAAGAGATGAAGGTGTGTATTAGTTTCTCAGCATTGGAGGGTGAGAGCATGTCACGTAAGTCTGGCTATGTTTCTGAGATATAAATAGGCTAACTTCATCGCCTCGTTGATGTGTGTCTCGAAGGTTAGTGATGAATCAAGAGTCACTCCTAGACTCCAGACTGCCTTAGCAAATTCAATAGTCTGGTCGTCAAGCATCAATTTGGATGGGTTCAGCCATGGACAATTGGTGCGGGGTTCTGACAAGCAAAACTTCTATTTTGTCGCCATTTAGGTTTAAGACATTTTTATTGAGCCAGGCCTTTACAGTTGACAGTGAGGATGACATGCAAAGACCAGACACATTGGTGGATGACTTTGCGTGGATATAGATTTGGATGTCATCAGCATAGCAATGATAGCTGAGATTGAGGCTGCGCAGGACATGGACAAGAGGTTGTATGTCGATGCTGAAGAGAAGTGGGCCGAGGACTGAACCCTGAGGAACTACGTCCGGTTGGAGAGGTGGCGCCTAGCTAGTGCAGGGCACAGCCAGAGACCCGTATGCCCTCCAGTCGCTCAAGTAAGGTAAGGTGGTCAATGGTAGAAAAAGCAGTGCTCAGTTCCAGGAGGACAAGAATACTTGGAAGCCTTTATCAGCAGCAACAAGTAGGTCATTAACTACTCTGACCAGAGCAGTTTCAGTATTATGGCTAAATCTGAACCCATTTTGGAAGGGATCGAGAAGGTCATTGTTAAGGTGTTTCTGGATATGCACAGCTATTGCATGTTCAATGACCTTACGGAATAATGGTACATTTTAGATGGGGCGATAATTATCAGGGATATTGCAATCAAGGCCAGGTTTCTTGAGCAGAGCAGTAACTGCGGCACATTTAAATAGTGGGGGATCAATGCCGCAGTGGAGTGACTTATTGAAGAGATTAGTGATGAAGGTGTCAATATGTTTGAGATTTGCCTGAATGTGTTTGGATGGGAAGGGGTCTAGGAAGCAGTTTCTAAGTCGAGATTTGGACTACTGAAGAGACATCAAATTCCATTAACTCGGAAAATTCCAGGAGTTTTGAGATCAGGCTAGGAGAAGGAACATTTGTTAAGATATTGGTTGACAGTTGAGGCAGTGGGCGTTGGTTTTTTCTGAGAAAAACTGAATCAACTGATCCGCCTGACCTTTATTAATGAAGAAAGGTGAGGGAGTGACTAATTAGATGAAAGATCCGATTATGGTTGAGAAGAGGATCTTGGGCTTGTCCCAGGTATCAGCCAGGATGCTGGAAAAGTGGTTAGTACAGGTGCAATGAAGTGCCTTCCGGTAGCGATTGAGCTGGTCCTTAAAAGATTTGAGTGTGAACGGTGAAACCAGATTTTCTCCATTTGGCCCTGCGTGCATTCACCCTGAGGTCCCGGAGTTCAGCAGTATACCAGGGAGATGGTTTTCCAACTGAGACACAGAGTGATTTTAATGGAGCCAAATAATCCAGTCTGCTTGAGAGTAGGCTGTTGTAAATATCACCTGTGGTATCAGAGGCAGAGTGAGCCAAGGCAGAGAGTGATGAACTGTTGATTGCAGTGGCATCACATCCTGGGTATAACCCTGCACTGCACCCACTCTCTGCCGGGAGAGGCTTTTGCCCCCCATGACCCTGTACAGGATTAAGTGGGTATTCAAAACTATGATGACATTCTGGGTGGCATGGTAGAAAAGTGCTGCACCTCATAGTAAGAAAGTCCCTTTCTTCTGTATAGAGTGTGCATATTTTCCCCATGTCTGCTTTGGTTTTCGTCAGGTACTCTGGTTTCCTCCCACATTCCAGACATGATGCTGACACTCATCCACTCACCCAACTACCTTGCTGGGTAGTCCGTTTTCCATCCACAGTCCAAAGACATGCTGTATGGGATAATTGGCTTGACCAAATTTCTCCTGGTGCCCTGAAATGGACTAGCATTATAGACATAGCCCTACCTTAAGCTATGGGTACTTTTTGCCAGTGTACATATGTAACTAGTAGAAAAGGTTTTTACCATTTCTGGCAATTATACAGGTGTTAAGATCTTAAAACACTAAAATATAAATATCAAAGCTTCTTGTTTGCATAATTCGTCACAAATATGTGGCTTTTGCAAACTAGACACCTTGTGAAAGGTGTCTATTTTGGTGTTTTAAGATCTTAACACATGTATAACTGCCAGAAATGGTAATAACCTTTTCTACTCGTCACATATAGCCCTACCTTGTACCCTGTATCTTTCAAGACAGGCTCTGGCTTAAATGGGTACTGAGAACGAATGAATTCATCATGCATTGTGACTTTTCACATCCGTGTTTGACGTGGCATACCCGCGCGGTAAGTAGTCGTGTGGGGTAGGCTCCTCGCTGACGGGGGCAGCCCATTCCGAGTTCAAGTGTACATGCTCCTGCATCTTGACGTCTGATGAGCGGCTGGCGCCGGACCAAGCGCCATTCACGGTGGTGGCTACACCGGCTTTGCTGTATTCATCTTCCCTCTGCTGAATCTGCTGAGCAAAATATGGACGTTCAGTTACACTCCCCTTTCAACAAACCCGCATATCACTTGTAAATGAGGCACACCATTTAGATATATAGTATGTGTGCATGTGCAGGCTGAGGGTACTCGGTTCTAATCCTTGATAAGCGCGTTTATCTGCAGAAAACTGAAGCTTTTATACCTTCCTTCAGCTTTACATCCCGTAATTGTAATGATGTAGGTTTTCACGGCTCGATGCATGATTGCGATCGACGTGGCTGTCCCGAGAGAGCAGCTTTTCCCATTATTGATTTACTCTTCTGAAACTTTGAACAATGTTTCAGTTTTAAATCATCACTTTTGCACTACCACCAAACCTTTGAAACATTGTTTCTCCTTCATCCTGACATCTGAAAAATGTGCTATATGCTAGGAACAAGATCACTCATAAGTACTGGCTAGTTTTATAAATCAGAAAATCTCATGTGCTCGGCAATAAAACTCTGGCTCTAAAATGAACTATGTATAATAGGTGACATTATAGGCAATGGTCTGTCTTCAGAGCATGTAAATTATAAATTTGGCTGTACATTACCTCTTGGCACCAAATGGCAGGGGTTTTACCTCAAGCCTTTTGATGTCGTTGATGAGTGACTGCTTCTCCGCAAGCAAGGCTTCGAATTCCAGCGTGTTTTGTTTAATCAAGACTCTGAGATGTGTAATTAAGGATATCCTTTCGATGCACATCTATGGCAGTTCAGACTAAGTAATTGGACATGCATAACAGTTTCTCATTATCTGAAACCGCTGAATCCTATATAGGGTCACGGTGAGCCGGAGCCCATCCCAGAAACATAGGGCGTAAGGCAGGAATACACCCGACGATGGGACGCCAGTCCATCGCCGGGCATTGCGGGACAATTTTTAGTCTGCGAGCCAATCGACCTATCCAGGAGCATGCTTTTGGACTGTGGGAGGAAACCGGAGTACCCGGCGAAAACCCACGCGGACACGGGGAGAGCATGCAAACTCCACACAGAAAGGCACCCGAGCCGAGAGATTCGAACCCGGGACCTTCTTGCTGTGAGGCGTCAGCGCTAACCACTGGGCCACCGCGCCGCCCTTGCATAACAGTTTCTCCAAATTGTATTCCATGCGTGTATGTTGGAGGGTAAACAAAGTTCGGAATGACGTACCTACATCACTGGCTCTGCGAATAGCAGCTGTTGTTTCATGCTTGCGTATATTTTATTCCAGCTGAGTTTGTTAAATAACGTAACGTAACACACCGCACCATATATTAATGGGAGGATGAGTCAACCTGGGCGACACTCAGGACCGGTTATGAAAACGTCACTGGTGTTGGCTGCGAGCGGCAATCTAACTAGAGTTTTCGGGTTCGTAGTGCAGCTTGTTTACCGCCAGAGTACCTCTCCCCATGGTGCAAAGTGCAACAAAGATCCGTTGTACAGACTGTCGGGCCAAGTGCTATATCTGCTACTCACACACCAAGCAGGTCTGAAAGGATACATGTCCACCACCCATTCATTCAATGTCGCAGAACTGTAACCTGAAAGAGGCGTTTATGTTAGGGCTTGTTTGTGACTACAAACATGTCCAACACATCACTGTAAATACATTGAGACAACACTTGCTAAGTGTAAGTTTCAAATAATACACTCGAGTGTGTTAAACACACACACATATTGGCTGCATACTGAGTTTTTCATGTCAATTCCATCAGCAATGTCCGAAGAACTGCATCGTGGTCCTCCTGTCTTAGACGACCATCAAGAAAATTTGAGCAAATATGGCCGTCTGACAGCAATCATGGTGATGCAACGGTATACACCAGTGGAACCATTTCGTCCTCATGAGGACTTGTAAGCACGAGTTGTCACTGTTGCAAAACAATGTAATCCGTAACATTGAGAAAAAAAACCCATCAGAACATTAAAATAGCGCAGGCCAGAAAGCATAGGTTTAAAATAACATACAAAGCTGTGCTTTTGACACAGCTCTGTTTATTTACAGATTCGACCTCGTAACAGCAAACGCGGCCCAACAACAACCCAGAAATATGTCTGCTCATTCGACCGCGTTTTCACCCGTTTCGAGATTTCTCTTCCTCCTGAGTTCTTTCTGTTCCTCCACCTCCTTGGCAATGTTGCGTCTTATGGTGGCCAAATCCTCCTTCTTCTTGAGATATATTTGAACGAATGGCTGACTCATGTGCAACTCATTGATATCGCTCTGTCGTGCCGAGTAATACGCCATGATTTTGGCACACTGCTCCCTGTGCGCGTGTGACAAACAAAAGATGGCAAGAAGCTATAGAGACAGAAGTGAAAATAGGTCGACACAGTTAAGGTTGCCACCTGTTCTGTTTTTGCCAGGATCGTCCTCATGTTTGAGACAAGTCTCCTGGGAAATCTATGAAGTTCATCATCCTGACATGTCCCAAATTTTTGTAGCTCAGAGGTGGCAAACCTAGGTACGGTCCTATAATGCAGACTGGTATGAAGGTAGCCAAAGGATTCAGTACAGCAAAGGTCAATATGGGGGTTGCGATACGACCGTACCAGTAATAATTATAAGATACTTTTAACTCTGTATAAAGATTATGGATAACGTCCATACTAACCACTCCATCATTATAGTAGCATAAAGCATTAGCTCTGGGTGGTAGGATATTTATGGGACTGTTCTCAAGAGTTCCTCTTTTGTGATAGCCGTATTGAGTGTTCATCCTCTCACTAAACACGGCTATCCCGAAAGAGCAGCTCTTGAGAGCAATACGTATACTGAGCCATGAAAACCTACACCAACACATCTGGTGTTTTTGGTCATTTATGAGCCTGTAACATTATACATCATTACAAAACTGCGTGGTGACTTTTGATGCAGAGAGATCTAAGATTGCGCTTCACCACAGTTAGAGCTTTGGAAATTTTGGAATAGATCCATATTGTGCAGCATATAAGACAGTTTAATTGATCTTATTGTTTTACTTGAAAGGATTGAGTGGTGAAAGTCAATTTGGCCTACGTCTAGAAATTCCCTAAATATAGAGTTCAACCGTCGTGTCAGAGGATTCAGGCGAACGGCTGCATGCGATAAGAGGTGTCACATGGCAACTTACTCTTCTTTAGCAATTCTTTCCTGAACAACATGTCCTTGGATGATCTTGTCTACCTCGAAACTCAGCAGGTGAGTTTCAAGCACTTGTAATCTGTAAGAATAACACACGCAGGCAAGAGCGATGCAATCCGTCAGCGCTTACAATATCGGTGGCGTCAATGTCATATCACACTCAAGCAAGTGCAACGGATTGTTTCATATTTAGGCTTTCACAACTGATATAGTTACTTCATTTGGGGTCAGATTGTGTAGGCATAATTACAGTTTGATAAAATCCTCCACCATCTGATATAGCCAAACAAATTTGGCACAACTGGGTCCACATCCCTTTTACATTGAAGATCCAGGGCCCTCCCCTACAAAATATTGAGTTTAAGACAACGAATTTTTCTGAATGTCTGTGGCTTCTGATATGTAAAATAACCATCCATATTTAAAACCGTGAAAGCCTTATACATTCTCTGAGATTTTCACTCTGGGAACAGTGTTCCAAAACAAACCCACTAAATTCCATCGCTTGTCACGTGAACAAATGTGCCTATTATTATTTTGATAATGCCAGTTACATTGACAAACAAAACCAATTGGCACATTTTTCACGTGGAAGCTTGATTTCTTTGGACAGAGCTTGTTTGTTTTTATGCTATTACCTTTTCAGAGAGGTCTTTTTGTGCTCTAATGTATTCTTAAACTTTGTGCTCTGCTCGCATTGTTCACTGGTCTTTATCTCCACCTTTTTCATTTTTGTTATTACCTCATTTAATGCATCTGTAATCACTGTAACATGGAACACGACAATGAATACAGTTATGATCGTGGCACAATGCAGGACTAATTATTGTCAGTGATCATTTCAATAAGGAGAAATGGCATTCAAACACAAACTAATTTTTGATAGATGTTTTCATCATGTTTCTTGACACACATTTATCAGTTCAACCTATTAACACCATCATCAGCCACGGTCAAGCCACTGCTGAAGGAAGGCCTCCCCATTCCACCCCTATCTCACGTGATCCTGCAATGCACAATCCACCAGGTGCATGCACGGGAGCCGATTGCATAGCGCCATCTCCTCCGCAGATATCCTCTTGAACGCTTCCCATTAATCGCCTGGATATCATCATCATTATCTCAACCTGCTTAATCATGTACAGGGTCGATGGGGGCCGGAGCCTATCCCAGCAGACAGAGGCTGCAAGGAGAGCTACACCCACTGTGATGTCAGTACATCGTAGGGCACTGGGGGAAATTTACTCAGCAGGTCAATTAACCTGGGCAGCAGCGTGTCTTTGGACCGTGGTAGAAAACCTGAGTACCCGATGAAAACCCACACGGACACGGGGAGAACACACAAGTAAGATGTGGACGTTTGGAAGCGGCTGGCCTTCTTTAAGGAAAAATAAAAACGTGCAACAATTTTGAGAACTGATTTCAAGAGCTGCTCTTGCTCTTTCGGGATATCTGTGTTGAGGGATTCCTTAGCAACAATATGCCTCCCACATTAGAGGCATCATCAGGCATCTAATCGGAGCAGTTTATCAAAGCAATTATCATACATCGTGTCATGCAAACCTACATCAAGTGAATCCATTTAATCAGATTAAATTCCATTAGGCTTCGAGCGGGTTCTATATCCCCATCACTATCAGGGGGCGGCACGATGGCCCAGTGGGTAGCGCTGTCGCTTAACAGCAAGAAGGTCCCGGGTTCGATTCTTGGCTCGGGTGCCTTTCTGTGTGGAGTTTGCATGCTCTCCCCGTGTCCGCGTGGGTTTTCGCCGGGCACTCCGGTTTCCTCCCACAGTCCAAAAAACATGCTGCTGCATACATTCATTGGCTTGCAGACGAAATTGCCCGCAGTGCCCGGTGATGGACCGGCGTCCCATCGTTGGGTATGTCCCTGCCTTGCACCCTGTGTCTGCCGGGATAGTCTCCGGCTCACCGCGACTCTGCAGGACTAAGCGGTTTCCGCCAATGACATGCGACCATCAGGCATGATAACTGTCAAGTGCGAGTGTAGATGTGCTGTCCCACACAGGCAGTGTTATGTAACTCAGTACTTACTCTTCGCCTTCTGCTTTTCTACATCAAGCTTTCTGGCCAAGTGATTGTTCACAAGCTCTGTTGTAGAAAATAAGAAACTGTTATTAAATATAATACACATTCGGTGATGCTAAGTATTTATAGTGATACCAGGTGGTAGCGGTGCACGCCGCTAATCCAGCTATATGGTGGTGACCGTTAGTGCATTGGGCAAATGTGAATCCCCCTGCGGGCATTGGATTGCCATACCCTGGTTAACCAGCAGAATGCAGTACAGTATATTAACGCATGTCCAGTCTGTGTGGATAGTGTCATCCCCTCGAGCGCGTTATTTCTATCTGGTTGCTTCGGTTTTCCTCCCTAATATACAAACATTCACTAACGTTAATGATGAGAGCAACTGTCAATATTTGGTGATCCAGTAGCGTTCGACTGTTTTTTTTTTAATATGAGTGCATTTCTGTGAGGGTCAGAATTCTTGGGGGATGTGTTGGGTCTAGGGAATGTCATGCAGCGAGAGCAGGTCACCTAGATACAGCTTATAGGTCTCTAATGGTGCTATGTTTATAGCATCCTCATGATTTGTCAGCACGTTCATGTCAGCCTCAATCAACTGAACCTGTACACGCTGACACAAACCACAACAAAAGTGATGCAATTATTTGGTGATTTAAAAACCTCAGCGCAACTGCCGAAGCTCTAGTCTTCTAGATAATGGTAAAAAAAACGTAAACACATTCATCAATTACATTGTCACCTTAAAAGGAAATATATGATAGGCAACGTGTCAGGCAATGGCCCTTCTCCATAGCACATGAAGAGTCTTGATGTGCTATGCAACGAAACGTTGCAAGTATGTATTTTCATTTTAAGGCCACACACAAGATATTAGGGCGGCACGGTGGCCCAGTGGTTAGCAGTGTCGCCTCACAGCAAGAAGGTCCCGGGTTCGAATCTCTCGGCTCGGGTGCCTTTTTGTGTGGAGTTTGCATGCTCTCCCCGTGTCCGCGTGGGTTTTCGCCGGGCACTCCGGTTTCCTCCCACAGTACAAAAGCATGCTGCTGCATAGGTTAATTGGCTCGCAAGCTAAATTGCCCGCAGTGCCCAGTGATGGACTGGCGTCCCATCGTGGGTGTATCCCTGCCTTGCGCCCTGTGTCTGCCGGGACAGGCTCCGGCTCACCGTGACCCTGTATAGGACTAAGCGGTTTCAGACAATGACATGAGATGAGACACAAGGTATTATTGACACATATTTGTCGAGTTAATTGATACTTCTGCATCACTGGCAATGCAGCCAAGTGATAAATGTGGTTTGCTTTCCAATTGCACGACCAGGAATATAGAGAAAACAACCCATCTTAAAATGTAGGTTTGTCTTGTGTGCAGTGACCAATCCTGCAGAGCGAGTAAGAGTTTAACTATTGATTGGTTGAAAGCTTACTGGATACCTATTGAGAGATTACTTATGTGGTCAGGCTGTGTTTGCACAAGCACAAATAACACAACACTGTACTCAAAAAAAAAATCGCTGACAATACTGTGTGGCCCTGAGAAAGGAAAAGTGTATGATCGCAGAAGTTTCTGAGCTATGGTCCTTGTTCATAACAAACAACAAAGCATGAATCATCCTTTGTTTACCACGCACCACACACGGCCACCTTAGTTCATCATTACAGCAGAAAGTGCCCAGTGAGCTTACAAACTCTTGTGACACGATCAAAGGGAAAAACAACTTTCTCACGCAACAGTGCGCGCATGAATTAAGCACCATCGGTAAACGTTGAAGTAAACAGTAACACGTAATATTGCACAATGAAAATGATTCACAACGCCAACTTGTGCAGTTTAAAACGTAACCATGCAGTAGACGGGGGCGGCACGGTGGCCCAGTGGGAAGCGCTGTCAAACACAGCAAGAAGGACCCGGGTTCGAATCTCGGCTCGGGTGCCTTTCTGTGTGGGAGTTTGCGAGTTCTCTCCCCCGTGTCCGCGTGGGTTTTCGCCGGGCAC
>JAZEWT010000032.1:1679428-1692867 GCA_036362905.1 Mordacia mordax | reverse complement strand
CGTTAACAGCCCCACCTATCCATGTATATTTTGCCACCTTTTGTTGATTTGTGTACTTATACCGTAACATCCGGATATGTTATTAATAACATCGGAAATTAGAGCTCAATTACAATGCTTTGAGTTGCTAATTTTACTGAATAATGAAAATTAGTATTGATGTTTTCACGCAAATACTCAAAATAATCAGGCATATATGCTAACATAGCAAGGCCTTTCATGAATTGATTTTCAGTTGACAGGAATCACTGTGATTTATTCCATTCTAATAACCCTCATGAATAACGTATCGGCGTGAGACTTCTGTGTTTACGATAGGGCTGTGTTTAGCCTTTTCTCAGGCAGTAATAATGGCTACTCTTTAAGGTCGGTTGTGAGAGCCACTTAATTTATCCACTTAGCATCTCAAGATATCATGGAGTAGGAGATTGTTCATCGAGACATCACATTCTATATTTCCCGTACGGTGAAAGTTCTCAGACATTTCGTGAAAAGTTGCCACTAGAAATTTGAAAGTTTCCTGCAATCTGACATTTTTCTGTCAGGGTGATGGTGGCTATCTGTATTCCTAATTGAGTTGTTTACAAGTATTTTTTTTTATTATCTGGAAAATTTGAATCATTACGCAATAAATTAACTGTTCGTTTCAAATAACGAAATTTGATCTTTAACGTCCACTGTGAAGTAAACAGCACTAATAATGAGGACAGCCTGCCGGGTTTGTTACACGAACCTTCGCGATAAGAGTAAATGCACGATCACTGGTCATGTCACCACCGTATGTTGCGGGGTGTTGTGATCGTTGGGGCTGCGTTGTGTGCGAAAATTATTCAGAAATATTTACATTTTCGTGTAAGTGCGCATGTGTGGCTTGCAGGTGATTTCCATGTGCGGGTGTAAGACAATAAAACGGGGTACAATGTTGTGCAGTGTGGTCAGCGTATTGCGCTATGAACCGGGTGGACAATGTGCGATTCTCGGCCATGGCTCACATCAGTGGGAAATTATATCTGAACGAGTCCTAACCATCCACCTTTGCATAATACGTGCCCCATGGCAGTAAGCGACTAGGTTTGAAATTTGACTCTAGTGCCTTTATGTGTGGCATTTATATGGCTGTGCTCAGAAGTACTGGACCAGATAAATGTCACGGACATGTCCATTGTGAAGCCCTTAAAAACAGACAACCAGTTACCTGACTTGAATCCTTGAATCAAGGATTCTGGGCTGGCTCGGTGTCTTGGCATTTTCAATTATAATAATGCATCTCAGCTAATTCAATTTCGCCACTCGTGAGATCTCTATGGCTCTGCCGAATTTTAATCTGAAAGTGCTTTGCTATCATTTCATGTGTCACGGGTCAATATAGCGTCATACTGCTTTCCTACAGCAATGAAAAAAAGTAACATCAATGACCTATGTTGTTGACCCTGAGCTAGTCGTGGAAATATATATCATAACAGCAACTTCCTGTCAATTTTTGGTGAACAGTCACCATTGGCTTATGATAACGTTCTATCAATTTTAAAAACTGATGAATAAAATTGTAATTAGAACTTAAATTTACTAAAAAAAAAAACCAACATCGTTATGTACAATATAAGTAACAAAAAAGATGAAAAGAAAATATCTCCATTGCTTCAATTACTACGTGTAAACTTACATACGTTATTGTCTGAAATCGCATTCTTCCTTCAAGGCCGTAGGCACTATTAGTTGGTTGACAAATACTTGCATTCATTTCACGTATGGAGGATATATGGAGACATCTTCTGCTAATTTATTACGATAATTTTATCTTGAACGGTTTTTTAAAGTTATTTGTCCGAGCAATGTTTTGTTGCCCGAAATATGTTTTGTTCAATATTAATTATGTTTGTGCACTACTTACTCTGGAAGGATAATAATAAAATAATAATACATTTTATTTAAGGCGCCTTTCTGGGCACTCAAGGACGTGACAATCTCCAGGCGGTCTGCACCGATACTATGACACCACAACGAATATCATCATCTCTGAAGACATCTTCGATCATACAATGGTCAGTGGATAAAAAATCAGTGGAAACGATAGTGGAAGCAACCCTTTTGATGCCCAAAAAATGACAAACAGGCTCGTCATTCTAATTACAAGTCATGTAGTTTAATATCAGAGATATATTCCAAGGCCAAATTTGAATTCCTTAAAGAGAAATGATGGCAATAATACAAGTGTTAAGATCTTCAAACACCAAATAGACACCATTCACAAGGTATCAAGTTTGCAAAAAAAACCACACATTCTTGTGGCAAAGCTTGCAAACTATGCTATTATAACGTATGTATTGTCGTTGAACTGACTGGCCCACACCAGAGACATCCTTTTTGTAGCCTAGTCTCACCAAATGTTGCCAAAAGGCTGACAGCTCAAAGCCAACGCAGATGTCAAGGCATTAGTAGCTTAGGTCGAGTTGTTATAAATATGGGCATCTTTTTTGCCAGTATACAGATGATGTAAAACGAGAAAAGGTTTTACATCTTCTGACTACTGGAAAAAAGGTGTTCATAGTTATCCTCAAAAAAAGAACATCGACTCAACAGATCCACGTAGAGATTGAGGATCACTGGCCTAAGATCACCGTCTCTCCACCTTCCCTCTATCGTCGCACGGTGCCATAACTCTTGCTTTGCTCACCTATTGTCCCTCGGCCGCTGGTTTTGGGCAAAGCACAACATATACCAAGTTATCCGCAAGGTATCCGTTCTCGAAGCATTATGGGTTGGTGAAGGTGATAGAAGCGTGTGGAACGTTCACCCGCCATCGTGAATCATAGCCAATGCCAAGAGAATTGCCGATGGTCAATGCATTCAGCGCTCCATAGATGTTCTTTTAGGATAGCCGTGTCGAGTGTTCCATCTCTCTCGTTCGTGACGCTTCGCCTTCCACGTTGGAGAGGCATCATTGGCCGTTTCCGAACTGTTTCGCCGAAACGTGTTGCTACATCGGCGCAATGGATATTCATGTTTGGCTGGTAGTTCAGTCGAGACAATTATATCACCGTTGGTGAAACGTGTGGGAACCCTGCACGTGACGTCAATGGCGCGTCTAATGATGTCACCGTGAAGCGAGACATTCCCGAGGCAGCCCCTCCCTTCACCACCACCACCACCACCACCTCTGCGCTCACGGCTCAATTTGATTATTCCTTGGGAGCAGTGGGCGCACAGCGAGCGCTGGGGCACCGTCATTATCCGCGCTCACTGGTGCAGTCGCAGTGATGTTATCGGGAGGAACGCAGCAATAGCGGTGGCCAGTGCTGCACGGAGTCCAGTCCATTAAGAAGCTGCCTCTGCTCGTTTGCGGGCAAATGCATTCTTCCACTGAAAAGTTGGCAACCAAGGTAAGCAGACTTATTTTTATAATGCGTTATGTGCATTGCACAGAGTTGTGTCATTGTACGTTAGTGTGTGGGGAGGTGTGTTTGCGTATTGTGTGTCTTCGTGCATTTTGTGCGTGGGTTTCTACGTATAAATATTCGCGTGTATGGGTTTGTTTTTATGGGTATGTTTGGGTGTATGTGCTTGTGAGTTTGTAACAATATGCATTTGTGGTTTGTGCGCGTGTGAATATGTATGTGCGTGACTGTATGCGCCTGTAAATGTACTTGCGTGGGTTCGTGCGCGTGTGATTTTCGGAAAATGTTGTGTTTATACTTTTATGCGCGGATCTCTATGGACCATATGTGGGTTTATGTAAATGGATTATTATGTCTGTGCCTGGGTATGCATTTGTTTATGTTTGCTTTGCATTGTATGCGTGCATGTGTAGTTTGTGTGTGAATGTGTGTGCCATCTCAGTAACTCCGTGGCACTTGGGTCGTTTGCCGTGACCTCTCGTCAGCGAGCTCATGACACTGAACGTGGCCCCAAGGTGCACCTGACCTGGCACTAGCGCCGTGCTGATGTCACCGCCACTTAATGGGGAGCGGTGGTTGTTGTTGTATAGCCGCTAGCGCGTTGCGTTACGAACCCGGCGATCCAAGTTCAAGTTCCCCATCCCCACGGCCACCGCCGGTGACGATTTTATAAACCGATCGTGAGCCTCACCTATGTCGATTCAGCTTCGAACGAGTACCTGGTGTAAAATATTAACATCGCCACTGGGGATACAAAGGCGGCCGGGCGTGATGCTTGTCGCCCACCCCCTCCTGTGACGTACCCGCATTAATAGGTGCTTGCTAACAGCACTTGCTCAAAAAGTCTATTAAGGATATATGGGGGAATCTGTGCATTTTAGCTGTTAATATGCACGTGACATGTTTGTGTGGGTTTACGTCTGTGTATTTATTTGTGTATTTAGGTGTACATGTGGGCGTGTGTGTATGAGTTCAGACACACGTAAATATACGTGTGTGTGTATGTGGTTGTGTCTGGGTGTGAGTCTGTGTGTCTATGTGTCTGTGAGTGCATGTGCTAACAGCTGAGTGTGTTGGTGAGCGCGCTGATGAGTGTGCGTGTCAGTGAGTGCGCATGCCAGGGGTGCGTGTGTGTGTTGGCGAGTGTGGCGGTGAGTGTGTGTATGTGTTGTTGAGCGTTACGCTCTCTGCTGTGGTATGAAAAGGTGGGGGTGATAGTTTGGTATCGCCTGTATGGTGGGTGTGAATGGGCGGAACGGTGGCCCAGTGGTTAGCGCTGTCGCCTCACAGCAAGAAGGTCCCGGGTTCGAATCTCGGCTCGGGTGCCTTTCTGTGTGGAGTTTGCATGCTCTCCCCGTGTCCGCGTAGGTTTTCGCCGGGCACTCCGGTTTCCTCCCACAGTCCAAAAAGCATGCTGCTGCATAGGTTAATTGGCTCGCAGGCTAAATTGCCCCGCAGTGCCCGGCGATGGACTGGCGTCCCATCGTCGGTATATCCTTGCCTTGCGCCCTGTGTCTGCCGGGATAGGCTCCGGCTCACCGTGACCCTGTATAGGACTAAGCGGTTTCAGACAATGAGATGAGATGGGTGTGAATGCGATGAGGGTTGTAGGTGGCGTTGTGGTGGCTGCCCTCGCAGCATCCACAAGGGCCACGGAGGCTCAGGCATGTGCGGGGTGTTGGTAACTGTCCCCACACCGTTAAGTTCATTACAAAAAAAACACGAGCTACAGAAGGACCTAAGCTAGCGCCGGAGGCCCCAGGGGAACATGCGTTTATGACGTCTTCTGCAAAACCTCAATTGGCGGAGCCAGAAGACTCATTACCCACCCTTGGGGTCCCTCCAGAAACAACAAAAAGCTACTGTGTGTGCCTACGTGGAATGTTTGAAAATGTGTTGTGGAAGAAAGGCTGCCACTCCTCTGTCGGGAGCTGGACCACTACTGCCTGGACCTCTGTGGTATACAGGACGTCCAATGCATTTGTTCTGGCTCCAGTCATCACGAGGGGTGGACAGTCCTCCACTCATTACAGGAAACTGCCAAACAACAGAGAGTGGTTCTTCTTCTTAGTAAAAGATTGTCAAAATTCTAGGGAATTTTCATGCCGGAGTGAGTCATGATGCAGATACATGAGCTGAAGTGATGGGAAGGCATGGGCCAGATCAACTCAACAACAACAGTAGAAGGCTGTTAGACTTCTGTGTAACCCATGGGCTTAATAACCAACACGCTGTTTCATCATCGGTATATCCACACAACATCATGGATGCATGCCGGCTCCATGTAAGAACATCTGTTGGACTATATAGTGACAGAGCAGCAGATATGGGCGCATGTCCTTGACATCGGGACCGATCGCGGATTTGATCTGCCCTCTAACCATTGCCTTGTAATATGCAAGATCTACCTGTCATTCATCCATGGCAGTGGTGGATGCCCACCTAGCACCCCATTCAAACCCACAGTGACCTGGTCTTGGATATCTGATGAAAGCTGTAGTCAAGAATTTAATCATCGTTTGCTAGTATGGCTGCACTTGGTACACGCTCCAGACCTACCCAAAAACCTTGGCTGACGGAGGAGGTGTTCTAGCTAGCCGAGAAAAAGCGTCAGGCCCGCTATCACCATCTACAACATCCCACGCCCGAGAATGAGAAAGCTTACAGCATCCTTCGCTCAGAGGTTCAGAGAGCTGTGCAGTGCTGGAAGGATGAGTGGTGGTCGCGGGCTGCTGGGGAGATGTAGTCTCTCTCAGTAGCCTATGATCACTCTTTAATACCATCATAAGATTGCTTGAAGTGCTACACCCATTGCTCTCCTGAAAGGAGGAAATGATGATCCGATTTCCGACCCCCAGGAATAAGTTCGCAAGTTTTCTAAGCATTTCTGTGAGGTCTTGGGGGAAAGGAATCCCCTCTGCTTAGATAACACCGTTGGACAACGTGGAGATATGACCTTACTGGGACTGCGGTGGCTGAGATATTGGAAGAAGCAGCCATCCCTTGTGAGTGGCTGGCAGAGGTGCTATCTGTAGACGTAAGGTGATCCAGTGCCTGAAACGAGGAAAAACGCCGGAGAGATATGATCTCCCAAGTGAAATGCTTAAAAGAAGGTCGTATATATCTGCAGACTACGATATTTGACATCATTACAACCGTCTGGAGGACAGGATGTGTTCCGAGGGATTGGAAGGATGCACTGATTGTAAAAACTACAGGGGCACTTCGCTCGTCAGGCTGCCAGGTAAGCTCCTGACAAGGATTATTTAGCATCGCCTTGCCAGGCATGCTGAGGAGATATTTGCGGAACCCCAATGTGGTTTTAGGCTGGGGCGGTCATTCCCAGACGCTACATTCTCTGTCTGACAGAGCAGAAGTTTAGGCAATTCCAACAGGACCTGCATCTCTGTTTTAGTGACCTTGATAAGGCCTATGATACCATGAATAGGTCAGGGCTGTAGGTTGTTCTTCGTGCTTTCGGGGTTCCTGGCTCTCTGCTCAGAGGCATTAAGGACCTTCATGGGGTTAGGGCAAGCCCGGATAAAGCTACGTGGTCGGGAGTCAGAGCCATTCCTTGCTGATTTTAGGGTGCGGTAAGAATGCCCTCTGGCTCCTACATTATTTAACATATTTTTGACCACGTAGTTAGAGAGGCTTAACATGGATATACCAATGGAATTTCCATTTAGTACAGGTACAATCAGGGACTGATCGATGCCTGGTTGCAGTAAATGGATGGCTATCTACTGGCCAACCATGTTATTTATGCTGATGATTTGGTGATTGCTGCTGACTCTGATGAGGAGTTGGAGGCACCACTGTTGAACCCGGGGCGTGTCACAAAGAGGTGGGGTCTTACCATCAGTCCCACTAAAACCAAGCACCTGTCTGAGTATTTAGTGCCACCGAATTCTGCACATCCTCAGCTCTCCATGAGTGATGGGGTAGTTGTCGTGAGAGTGGAGACGTTTCCATACCTCGGCAGCGTGCTTATGACCGGCTCCGGTTTGGCAGCCGAGATCTCGCTTCGAATCAGTGAGGCACCATTATATCTTCATCAGCTGCGTAAGGTAGTGTGGAAGCTCCAACAAGAAACTTCAGGTCTTTTCAGCTGGCAAAACGTGGACACCCCCCCCCCCCCCCCGGGTGGAACATCTGCGCCGATTTGAAACTTTCCGGCTGACCTGCCTACAACCCATCCGGGATTTGACCAGATTCGATTGTGTGAGGAGGAGTTCATATATTCTCGAAAGATCTGGACAGGGTACCATAGGTCAGCTCCTCCAGCTAGTGAGGCTGCGGTACCGGATAGAGGAGTCTCAACGGCCCTGGCATTAACTGGAGAAGAGATGGATCGATGTGGCACAGGAGGACCTGGAGCTGAGTGGACTTGCTGAAGACTGGTACCAGCGGTGTTAAGATCGACCTCTGTGGAGGAGTAAAGGACGCCAGGGGGCAGTTGGAGGCAGTCGCCCTCCAACAACAACGGAGGGCGGAGGAGCGAGGCTCACAACAACGAGCGGAGCGTCGGGCGGCTAAAACACAGCAAGTTGGCCTAGTGAGGAGCACAGATTGTGCATCTGCCAGTCACCTCAGTCAGGCAACACATAACACCTGGGTCTCTTCCGTGGCCACCTGTTGTGCAAGCCTTCGAGATTTCACGTGGCCGCAAGGTGCACCTGGCCTGGCACAAGCGCCATGGTGAAGTCACTGCCACTTAGGGACGAATGGCGGCTGTTGTTGTATGTATCTGAGTTTGCATGAGTGTGTCCATTTGTACACACAAACTATATA
Organism: Mordacia mordax; assembly: GCA_036362905.1. NCBI lineage: Eukaryota > Metazoa > Chordata > Hyperoartia > Petromyzontiformes > Petromyzontidae > Mordacia > Mordacia mordax. The sequence goes on along the minus strand of JAZEWT010000032.1, from coordinate 1,684,678 downwards.
TGAGGGCTTATGTATACGTGCGTATATATGAGGGCTTATGTATATGTGTATCTCTGTGCATGAGTTAAGAGTGTACATGCGTGTGGTTCGCGTCTGTATATCTCATCTCATTATCTGAAACCGCTTAATCCTATATCGGGTCACGGTGAAGCCGGAGCCTATCCCGGAAACACAGGGCGTAAGGCAGGAATACACCCGACGACGGGACGCCGGTCCATCGCCAGGCATTGCGGGACAATTCTAGTCTGCGAGCCAATCAACCTATCCAGGAGCATGCTTTTGGACTGTGGGAGGAAACCGGAGTACCCGGCGAAAACCCACGCGGACACGGGGAGAGCATGCAAACTCCACACAGAAAGGCACCGGAGCCGAGAGACTTGAACCCGGGACCTTCTTGCTGTGAGGCGTCAGCGCTAACCACTGGGCCACCGCGCCGCCCTTGACATAAGCGCTGAATTGTAACGTGGCACTAGGGTGGCGCAGCGGTAACGTCTCTGTCTCAAAGTAAGGAAGGCCCTGCCTGAGGAAGTTCGACTCCCACCTCGGGTGCCTTCCTGTGTGGAGTGCGTGTGGTCTTTCCTTGTCCGCGTGGGTTTTTCTCGGGTACTCCTGTTTCCTCCCACCGTCCAAAGACACGATGCTGCCTAGGTTAATTGGCCTGCTGAGTAAATTGCCCCCAGTGCTCTGCGATGTACTGGCGTCACATACTGGGTATAGCCCCGCCTTGTGCCCTCTGTCTGCCGGGATAGGCTCTGTCCCCCCGCGACCGTGTACAGAATTAAGAGGGCGGCACGGTGGCCCAGTGGGTAGCGCTGTCGCCAGCGCTGTCGCCTCACAGCAAGAAGGTCCCCGGTTCGAATCTCGGCTCGGGTGCCTTTCTGTGTGTGGGGAGTTTGCGAGCTTCTCTCCCCGTGTCCGCGTGGGTTTTCGTCGGGCACTCCGGTTTCCTCCCACAGTCTAAACAAAACATGCTGCTGCGTAGGTGAATTGGCTTGCGGATTAAATCGCCCGCAGTGCCCGGGAGGAATGGCGTCCGATCGTGGGTATATCCCTGCCTCGCGCCCTGTGTCTGCCGGGATAGACTGCGGCTCGCCGCGATCCTGTAGAGGGCTAAGCGGTTTCTGACAATGAGATGAGGTTATAATCATGACGATGAGAAGTCACGGTAACAGTTGTACATATATCTGCGCGCTGGTTTGCACTGCGATTGTTACATGGGAGCTGGTAAATCGGCCACCGTTTTCATATCAATTATGGTCATCTCCCATGTGCGGAGGGGTTACGCGCCTTGAAATATATCTGTCAAGCGAAATTACGTATATCGAATTTAATTATTTACTCACAATATGCAAAACCTTAAGGTTCAAGTTTTGCATATTTTGAAACGAGAAATTTCCTTTACAGCTGATGTTACTTATATATATGAAATGTTATGTTCTAATTACCCATTGCCGGCATAGCGATTTTGCATAAACAGAATTTCCGTAAATCGAGGGATAACTATGCTTCTTCTGAATGTCAGGATCATTAACAGTTTAGAGTGGAATGTTTGTATAGCGAATGCACTTATTGGTAAGCGTGGGCTCACAAACCGCACCGACACATCAGTAACCGTGGGGTTGGATTTACATTCGCCTTCGGTTCTCATTTATGCACTCTGATGAATTATTAATTAGTTATTAATACGTATGTTTATTACTTAATGATTTAGCTATGCAGTATTCAGTTGAAAAATCAATGTGCACGCCTGTAACTTCTCGTTCACTCCACTCGTGGTGGAACAAGGACCTTGACTCGTGGGAGCTCGAGTGGTAATTGGTCTGAGGATTGCTCTCCATAACTGCTCTTTCGGGATACACGTGTCGAGCGTTCCCGCTCTCTCCTTCGCGGTCCATAGCTTCTCACGTTGGAGGCGTCATCGGGAGTTTCACGTCTTTCCCCAAAGAAGAGCCGTGGAGAGCAGTGCTCAAACATGGAACCTTGGCAAACCTACATCTCATCTCATTGTCAGAAACCGCTTAGTCCTGTACAAGGTCGCGGTGAGCCGGAGCCTATCCCGGCAGACACAGTGCGCGAGGCAGGGATATACCATCGATGGGACGCCAGTTCATCCCGGGCACTGCGGGCGATTTAGTCTGCAAGCCAATCAACCTATGCGCCAGCATGTTTTTTTAGACTGTGGGAGGAAAACAGAGTGCCCGGCGAAAACCCACGCGGACACGGGGAGAGAAGATGCAAACTCCCACACAGAAAGGCACCCGAGCCGAGATTCGAACCCGGGACCTTCTTGCTGTGAGGCGACAGCGCTACCCATTTGGGCCACCGCGCCGCCCGCAAACCTACATCAGAACAGTAATTCGTCTAACCTTGCACGCTGACGAGATGCCTCGGAAGAAGACCTTCACCAAACCACAGGTGACCTACCGATCAACCAGAAGTTCTCAACATTTTGCACTTCAAGGCCCACTTGAGATCGGTCTCCACGGACAACTAGGTGGCGCTCGCGGCCCACTGATGGGTCGCGATCTCGCGGTTGAGAGTGGGCGGGTGCAACCAACCCATAGCGTTAACAGATAGATTGGGCAGATAAAATATCCACCTTATTTCGTAAGGCTGCTCATTGGCTGTGGCGCACAAGCAGATACTGTATTGGAAAAACACGCGACCATTCGTCAATAACAATGTAATCTCACGGCAGCCAGCATATATGTGTGTGCTTTAAAAAAATAATAATTAAATTGCCATAAAGACGGACCACTGCCCGACACGAAGGCTATTTTTACAATATTTACATTTAAAAGCGCCAGTGCTGTTGATTAATCTCTTGAGTTTGCAGTTATATGCACATATGGATTTGGACCATTTCCACCGCGTTATGAAATATGTTGCAACTTGCTTACCCCTCCTCGGTGGACAACAGTTAAAAAGAGTTACGTACCTCCACGGTCCCTTCCAGTACAAATATAAACCGACTGACTGACGGAATCGAACTGACAACACCTCTGGATTTTAAGTCCCATATGCTGCCAACCAGCGCTCCATGGCAATTGTTTTGGTTTTCAGTTTAAAAGGTTGCACGCTTTATGTGCATTACTAGGAATGTGTATATTTGCAAATAAAACCGGTAACCGGTTCATGCCAATACGGTTATTCGCAATGCAGAAACCGAAATAACAATCCTAGATATATTTGTGAGCGAGCTTGTGTGTGAGTGTGGGGGTTTGCGTGCGAGTTTGTGTGATTGTGTTTGCGTGTAAGTAGATTTGTGCGTGAGTGGATTTGTGAGTGAATGGATTTGTGTGTGAGTGTGTTTGTGTGTGAGTGTGTTTGTGTGCGTGGGATATCATCTCTGTCCAGCGCGTCTCCTGGTCTCAGACTCTGGATCACTGAGGATTTTATGCTAAGGTGGTCCTGCACCGACGCTATATTCTGTCTGGCCGATACGGGAGAGCTGTAGGAAATTTCAAAGAGAACTACATTTCTGCTTTGTTGACCTGGCCACGGCCTATGGCACCATTAATTCACCAAGTCTCAGGGTTACTCTTCATTCGTTCGGGGTCCCTAACTCGGCGCTCACAATCATTAAGGACCTTAATGATGGTGGGCGGACCTGGGTGTCAAAACCAGTTGCCTGGCCTATCACTCCACATGAAGCCTCGCGTCTTCTCTGTGCTTGAAAAACGTAGGTCCCTCTCGAAAAAAAAACCCCATCTGCGCCGGATTTAAACGTTTACCCTGGATCCCCTATTATTCAACTTAGGCTTAACAAGGCTGTGTCGAAATATTTGGACATTGTTCCATCTGTGAGCTCCGGCAGGCGATGCTGCATTGGCTGAGTCATGCAGCCTGTATGTGCAGCCACCGCATGCGCCAAGCAGAATCGAGAGGCCTAGACGGGTGCAGAACAGGCTGCCGAGGCGATGAGCGGATGTGGTACAGGATGATGTGGAGCTGAGTGTGCTCCCAATATGGCTGATACCGGCAGTGTCTGGTGGGTGCCCATCTTGACACAGCAGCGGAGGCTAGAGAAGCGATGCTCACAACAACGTGCGGAGCGCCAGGCGATTAAAATGCGGCATTTCGGTATAGTTATGGAGCAGAATTATCCCAATCGTGCGACCCATATCACCTGGGTTTACCCCGTCACCTCCTGCCAGCGAGCCTTTCACAATTCACGTGGCGGCCTCAAAGTGCACCTAGGCTGGTACAAGATCGCTATGTTGACGTCACTGTCACTTAGTCCCCATTAGCGGGGGGTAACGCTTGTGGTTTCCTTTGTTCTTTTGAAGTATCTGTTACCATGGGAACATTAAAGGTTCCGCTGTGGGCTGATCGACAAAGCGAAACACATCGCAAAGATCGCCCGTGCGGTCTTAACATTCCGTGTTGTTAGCGAGTGCCGATTGTAATCAAACTTAATAGGCACACAATAACTCTGCTTCACAAATCCGTCTATTTAGCAAATAAAATAAAGGTGCATTTCTAAACTTGCCCTTGGCCGAATGGCTTTGTGGGAGTGATGTTTTTCAACAGCATTAGTTTAATTGTTGGGCAAAATGTGCTATGATGTAGGATTATGGCCCGAAATATCCACTATTGCAAATGATTTTATCTTAAGGCAACAGTGTTGTTAATAGATTTGACTTTCCTCCAATACCTGTCTCAGTAAGATGGCACTCAAGATGCTTATTACTATAATAATAATAAATACATTTAAATAAACGAACAATTGAAAACGTGGGGCACAGCATTTGCGAGGAAACTGCGGGGGCAGCCACGCGGTCAGCCTGCGGCAACCCGCCAGACACTGCGCCCGATATATTATATATTATGTTTATTGGCCAATTCATTCTTAGTTTTCAGTTGTGGGAGGAAAACCCACGTGGAAGAGGGGGGCAGGACGACACAGAGACTTCACACACACAGGATGAAGGCGCCCGCGACGGGATCACAACCGTCTTGGGCAGTGCCTTCTTTCTGCGAGGCGCAGATGTTACTCTGGGTGTAAAAGTCAACTGCGGAGCATCTCTAAAGAGTAGAAAAAAGGGTATTTTAAACCATGGTTGGCATTTATACAGGTGTTAACATCTCATACACCAAAATAGACACCTTTCACAAAGTGTCCAGATTGCAAAAGCCACACATACTTGTGGCGAAATATGCAAACAGGAAGCTTTAAATAACGCGTATGCGTTGTCCTTCAAACTGATTGCTGGGCATCTCGTTCCGTCCGTTCATATTTACGGGTTC
>JAZEWT010000032.1:1618158-1628726 GCA_036362905.1 Mordacia mordax | reverse complement strand
GTCTCCTGCAGCTGCAGCGTCAGCTGATCCACCAGTGCCGTCAGCCGCTCGCTATCAACAGCACACGGCGAAACGGGTCACGGCGCTCGGTGAACAGCCTCGCCGATCGACGCTCGCCGACACGACCGCTGCACCCCGCGGCGAGGAGCGGCGGCGCTCGCGGGCCAATGCGTCTCCGTCGACGGACCAACGACTCGCAACTCTCACCGCTTTACACGCACCGACTGAACGCACAGACGCACGCCCCTGAGTTCAGGGAAGGCTGATATTTCACCACAAGATGTGCGCGTGTTGGAAATAGTATTTGACTATTATTAGCAGAGCACCTGCCCTACAGGTGACATTGTCCCTTCATATGTCGCAAATTTTACCTGTACAACGCAAGAGGGTTTTACGTCTTATTTCAAGTATACTTCGCAATTCTTGATTACTCTTCTGAAACATCTTAAGCACTTTTACGCTTTTATGCTGATGTCAAAAGAAAGTGCTACATGCTTGGAAAGTGATTGCCCATATGGTGGGTACTCTGCTAACTTGATGCAAGCCTCTTGTCGCTTGCATAGCGCTCTTGAGACTTCTAGGCATAAAGGAGGGACGCTCGATCCCAAACCAATCACGATCCGGGAAGTCTCACGTCTCTTTTTGAGCGAGGTCCGTGGAGGCGGTGGCGGGCGAGCGAGACTTCTGCTGCTTGAGGACGCTGTGCACGCGCACCTTGTAGGCCTCAAACTCGGCACGCGACGTCTCCAACTCCGACTGAAAGACAGGGGGAGATGCGGGGAGACGCGGGGAGACGCGGACAGACGGGAGAGGTGGAGAAAGGCACATGAAGACATGATGAGCGGTAAGAGCGGCAAGAGCAATGAGCCACAAGCAGTCTACTGCGCAAACCATACAGAACACGCGAGAGAGCACGCAAATCAGACAAGCAATGAGGAGTAAAAACAAAACAGTGTATGTTCATGGTATTAATGAAATAACGCGATTTAAAATTAAGAACGGGCAGCACGGTGGCCCAGTGGGTAGCGCTGTCGCCTCACAGCAAGAAGGTCCGGGGTTCGAATCTCGGCTTGGGTGCCTTTCTGTGTGGAGTTTGCATGTTCTCTCCCCGTGTCCGCGTGGGTTTTCGCCGGGCGCTCCGGTTTCCTCCCGCAGTCCATAAAACATGCTGCTGCATAGGTTAATTGGCTTGCAGACTAAATTGCCCTAAGTGCCGGTGATGGACTGGCGTCCCATCGTCGGTATATCCCTGCCTTGTGCCCTGTGTCTGCCGGGATAGGCTCCGGCTCACCACGACCCTGTACAGGACTAAGCGGTTTCTGACAATGAGATGAGACGACAATTAAGAGCAAGATACCAAAAACGACAGAAACGAGACAGTGCAGGCACGATTAAAAAAGGCAAAAAGGAAATTAGACACTGACCAAGATTACAGAAAAAAAAATACAATGCAAAAGAGCCGAGACACCGAGCAATCCGTGGCCTCAGGCCGCGACGGCTCATCAGGCCACAATGGCTCATTAAGCCGCGAGTCACTGACAAATCACCCCACGCCATCGCACGCTTCGACGTCCGCCCCGAGCGCTGACCCCCGGCTCGTGGCGGCCGCTGACCTTAGTGAAGGCGCACGTCTCCTCGAGCGTGGAGGCCTTGAGCGCGAGCGCCGCCACGGTCGCCTGCTGCTGCTGGGTGGCGACGCGTAACTGCTCCTGGCACCGGTGCTTTTCCCCGCTCACCTCCGCCAGCAGCAGCTAGGAAGCGGCAATGTTGGCACGGCACGTTAAGCCATCACCTTCAGCGGTTGGCCTTCTGTACCATCATCAACACCGACACTCTGGTCCGAATCGTCTATGTTTATTGAAGCGTTACGCTTACGGTAATTAATTTGCTGTCACACAACAGGCAACTTTTGGAATTGGATTACTAGCGTGTGTATGAATAACCCACTTGCGGTGGAACAAATGAACCTGCTGTGGAAAACATCACTGTACAAACTTACTGCTGCAGTTATGGAACGCTGCAATAGACATCGGCAAATGGTATTGAGTGCGAACAGATCACATAGTTATAATGTTTTATACATGACTAAAATCTCACGTGCTTCATTCGTGGCGTGATATCATAACCAGTGCCCTCAGTGAAATGTTACAAAAAATATCGGTAAAGTCAAAGTAGAGCGATTATTTTTGATGACCCTGTACATCCGTTCAATATTCTCCAACTTGACTGTAGTTTAAATTGTACAATGAATCGTCGAATATCAAGCTGGCCGAGATGAGTTGTGTTCGCAGCAAAAGCAACGTGTAACGCCGATGTATGTTTGTGCAACATCTGTTACCGCGGCCCAGTTGTTTGCACTTTTATTTCTATATACCAGAAATGTCACAATTCTAGAACTGTCCTCACTCTGCTGCCATTCAGGCGTTAAAACAATAGACCTCGTAATGTTATAAAATAACTCAAGGGTGGTCAGGAACACTAACCATCAATGTTAAACTAAAACAAAGCAGACCGATAATTAGTAGCATAACTAATGATAGTAACAATCTTACGGTAGCAATTCAATTCAACAAGAGACATCAATATACGAATATAACCACCATTTCAAACTGAAACAAACTTCCCTCAACAATAGACTGGTTGTAGTATACACAGCAATGAATTATTGCCACCCAAGACAGACACATTTATTTTGCAAGTGGAGCAAGAGATACGGGAAGGAGCCATTACGGTCCTTTTATTTATTTTGTTACTTAAATGCTCCACAACAATGCGATTGATTTGTCACCGGGCAGCGTTATAAACTACAAAAAGGACAAATCAATAATAGGAACAGTACCTTTTGTTCTTCCAGCTGTTGTTGGGCTTGTTCCAGTAGAGCCTGCGAGGTGCTGAGGATGGCCTGCTGCTCGGCCTCCTGGTAAGAAAATTAAATTGAAATTGCGGGTTAGCGACACCTCTGACATGGCCACTTGAAACACGAACAACATACAAACAAATACCCATTTTCTACAAATGAAAACTTAAGGCTAGTTTCCACCATCATTCACATAACGTGCTGTTTGCTGGCATTACTTCTTGGGAAATCGCAGGCATTGTGCGAATTCTGTACTCAAGCTCATGGTCTCGCGAGTTCCCACTTGGTTGAACGCAATCGGAACCCTGAGCACGTACGGTTTGGCGAGCATCTGCCAGTTCCTTCTTGACCTTGACGAGAAGCTGCTTCATCTTTCCATTCCGCTCCTCCGACGCTTCCAGAGAAGCTTTCAGCGACTCTGTGGACCAGCAGGTGTATGTGACATTGTGCACGAGTGTGGTTTGTGGGTGTGTGTATGAGAACGTTTGTGTTTTGTGCATTGCACGCACATCAGCGTGTATGTGCAAGTACGTGAGAGGAAAAAAAGGTCACAATTGGTAGACTACATGGCTACTTCCAAAAAACTGTCCAAAGTATTTGTATATATGTCCAATTACTTCTCTCACTTGGGAGTGAATTATTTCAGCAAAATTGGGTGAAAGCAAGCAAACTCTGGATGGGTTTGACATTAACTGTCTTAGGGACAGTCACCAATGCTGCTGAACTGCCAAACAATTGTTGGCAAGGACACTCTCTGTTAGAAAGGGCTTTACGTTCCACACAAAAGTTTAATTTACTGTTGAGCTAGGCACAAGAGCAGTGCCCAAACCTACATCTCCCCTGTACTTCCCTGTATCTGATATCACCTTGCCTCATGTCCACGTGTAATTCGTACAGCTTTGTCTCATGTTTCCCCATCTCTCCTCTACTCCTGTGCATTACATCTTCCTGTATAGAATTTATTTTCATGCCATTAAAATATATATTATTATTATATTCTGTCACATTGAGTCTCACATCATTCCTGTTCCAAGTCTCCCTATGTTCCCCTCCCTCTCTCACCATGCTCAGCTCTCATGTTGGCGGTGGTGGCGGTGTGGGTGTCCGCGAGAGCTTTCATGGCGGCGATGGTGGCTTCCCGCTCCGCGAGGCGCGAGCGCACTTCGCCGCTCGCTCGCTCCAGGTCTCCCACCTCCATCGCCAGCAGCTCGCCCCGGCGAGCCTCCTTGCGACTCTCCTCCAGCTCCCGGCGACTCTCCTCCAGCTCCCGGCGACTCTCCTCCAGCGCCCGGTGACTCTCCTCTAGCTCTCGGCGGGCAGTCTGGGCCTCCTGCAGGCAAAGACGTGTGCACTTAACTGGCCGCTTCGTCTCGTCCACACCTTGTTCCACCAAATTGCTTGTGCCAAGTCAGGTGCACTTTGAGGACACATGAAGCTGCCGACAGGTCATGGGACAGACCCATGTGCTGTGGGTTGAGTGAGTGACATGACTGGCCGAGGTACAATCTGTGCTTCAAACAGTGCCAACTGGCTGCGATTTCAAATCGCCCGGTGCTCCGATCCTTGTTGTGAGCATCTCCACTCTGTCCTCCACTTTTGCTGGAGGCCAACTGCCTGTAACTGCCCAGTAGCATCCTTCACGATCCTTCCATAGATGTCAATTATGATACAGCTGAAGTTACTCATTGGGAAGTCCATTCAACTTCACATTTTCGTGTACCACAAGCTCATGCTATCTCTACTTAGTTCCCTTTATCTGGCCAAACAAGCACTGTTTGAGCCTGTGATGCCTGGACACTCACTAAATGATTCACTAACACACTCATTCGTCACACTGCCAGTCACAACACACTCACTCTTCATGCACCACTGAAGTTCACAACAATTCTCTTTCTGTACTGATCTAAGTTGTCAAGGCTCGGTGTATGACAATTGCTTTCCAAAGCTCTTCTTTCAGGATAGCCAACTTAGTCACACCGAAAGGACCAGCTATGGCAAGCAATTCTCAATTCACCACCACCACCATCACGACCACCACGGTTACTACAATGGTCACCGTCACCACCGCCACCGTCACGCCGCACTCACCGTGGCCGCATGCTGGTGGAGGCTCCGCTCGGCGCCGAGCCCCTTCTGAGCGTCGGCCAGCGCCGCCGTCATTTTCCGCCCCGCGGCCTCGGCGAGGGCGAGGCGGCCGGCGAGCGCCTCCCTCTCCGCACGCGCGGACTCGCACTGACGCACGCACAAGTCCCGCGACGAGCGGGAGCGAGCGGGGTAAAAATTCAAAAGCTCCGTACAGAACACGGAACAGAAATGCGTACGGCTGTGGTCCTGCCAACCTACCCCGGTGAGCTGAGAGTGTGTAACATTGAGACACACGGGTAGGGAGTTTCACAAACGTGTGTGTGTGATCGACCAACCCTCGCTGCCTGCGCAGTGCTGGGTTAGAGGCCACGTACTGCAGGGCCAGCGGCACCCGGTCCCACTGTCACCAGCACTGTAACCGTGCATGTGTGTGCTTGCTTACCTCCTGCGTGCTGCCCTGAAGACTTCTGCAAAGTTGTTCGATCCTCTTGTCTGCGGCTTCCGATTTCTCGCGCTCTTCATCGAGTCTCCTCGCCAGCTTCTCAAACTCTACCTGCAAACTCTGGCATTTCCGATAAAATTAGAGAGTAAATAGCGCGGACTCTCAACAAGGGGGCTTACATGGGGGGGGGGGGCTTTTTGCTAGTATAGAGATGTAAAAAGAGAAAAGATTGTAGCCTTCCTGATAATAATATAAATGTTATGATGTTCAAACACCAAACACACACCTTTCAAAAGACACCACTTTTGCAATAATTACACACGTTTGTGGCAAAACATTCAAACAATATGCTTTGATAACACATGCATTATCCTTGAAAATGATGAGTCCACACCAGTGCTGTGTGATAAGCACTACACCAGGGTATGTGTGCACGTGTATACACATACAGTACACACACACACACGTGCGCACACTCACCTTGAAACTGTTGGTCTCCTGAGTGAGTTCTGTGATGGAGCCCATCGCCGAGTCTCTCTCCGCACACACCGACACCAACTCCTTCGTCAGCCGCTGAACCTGCCCGGCCATCATCACCGTCATCAAGGACATCACAAACCATCACCACCACCACCACCATCATCATCATGAGCAATGTTGCTCTCTTGGCTGTTCTTTCGTGATTGCTGTGTTAAGCGTTCCGTCCCTCTCCTCTGTGACCACGTTACGAAACATCACGAAGGAGACAAGATGGACGACTCGACACAGCTATCCTGAAAGAACAGCAATGGAGAGCAATTCTCATGCATGTGTACAATAGCATTGTTACCAATCATCATCGCTGTCGTCACCATCACCACCAACACCCACGAACATCACCACTATGATCACCAACATCAATATTACTATGATCTCTAGTTTATCAACACCGGGATAATTTAAGCTATGACAATGGACAAGTTGTTCATCATGACCATCTTTTACAGATTTTATTTTGTCCACGTAGAACATCCCTCGAGATGGAAATACTCTTTCGTAAAGGAGTCCCAGGGTGTCAGCTGGCACACACGTGGCAATATCCAGCACACCGCTAATTGCTAACCGCCCATTGGCTCGCACCTCTTTGCGACAGACGTCGAGCTCTCTCCGTGCTTTCACAGCCACCGCCTTCATCTTGTTCATCTTCTCCTCCCCCTCGCGCAGGGCAGCTGTGCAGCCAATCACACGCAGCGCAGCGACGCGTCTCTGACTGCCGGTGGCATCACGGCGGGAACACGGTGCACATCACCGCGGGCACGGCCGGGTTCGTTCCCGGCCATTCTCGCAATATTATACAGACATAACGAACTAAAATGCAATACATCGGATGTACAAACACACCATTGTTAGAGATTCAAAATCGTATGATCGGACCTCATTATGACCACATCGGAAAGATATGGATCTAAAAATCTGACTACATCTGAAGTCCGAATGCTACTCAGTCCCGAGAAATAAAGCCCGGAGGGCTGTGACTGACGTATTAATATATTCATATCTATTAAACCTTTTCATATAAATCTCTAGGTATCAAGTATTACCACTACCTGCTTCCTCACAGGTCCAAATTGATGACAGCACACTACATATTTAATCCCTAACACGTCAGGGGCATTTCAAGAATTCTGGCAACTACTTGACGTTGCTAGTTCTAAACAACGAAATGTTTTACCCAATCGCTAAATGGGTATGGGCTGTTCTCCTATGCACTGGTAGTACTCCCGAAGCAGTAATAAGCTGTTGTGTTTGTTCACGCAGCATCCTTATAAGTTGGGTTTCTTGGGTGGAACAGGATGTGCAGCACACAATCATACTCATCCAAAAATTAATTACGAGTGTGGGGGCAAGACAAACACCCCCTCGAGCTTCGCCTGGCGGGGGCCCTTCAATTAGCAGGGGCCATGTGCAAGCCATGCACTGTCACACTTTGTACCCTTTACCCATTACAGTGCGCTGACGAAGCAACTAATTAATGCATCATCAAGATTTTTTTTTAATTTCTATACCTATTTGCGAGCGAAGTTCCTCCACCTCTGCTGAAGCTGCCGAGGCAGCAGGTCCCAGTCCCACCATCTCCTTGTCCTCAACCTGGTCCTCTTCCAGCAGCTGTCTCAATCCTCCAAACAGCAGCCCGCTGGTCTCAATGGCGACTTCCAGCGTCGCCCTCAATTTGCTCGCGGCATCCGTCGTCCGATGCCGCCACTCGCTCCCCGACGACGCCCGGTTCGCAGCCTCCTCCTCTTCCTCCTCGTCGTCACCGCCTTGTGCTGGCGGTTCTTCATCCTGCTCTACCTCACGGAGGAAGGCCTGCAGCTGGTCCGCCATGGCGTTCAGATGCTCTTGGTTCTTCTCTGCCTCCGAGGCACAGCGGCGCAAAATGGCACGGACACCGCGCAGGCTTCCTCCTGCACTGCCCTCCCAATTCTCTGAGATTCTTTCCGGAGCCTCCTTGCTTCCCTCAAGATCCCGTGTGCTGCCCTCTCGATTCCCAATGCTTCCTCCGACACTGGCCGCAGTGGCCGACTCCACCACCTCCCTCACTTGCAGCTGTGTTTCCTCGCCTGTCATAGTCTGCACCTCTTCCTTCTCCACCGTCATCACCTCCGCCGATTCCTTCTGCTCGGTCTGGTGATGATGGGAGGCAGCATGATCGACATCTTCCACCTCTTCTGCATGTTGCAAACGGAGCCTCTTCACCTCGTCTTCATGATGCGATTTAACGATTTCCACCTCTTTGCGGTGGTCATCCCTCATCTTTTCTTCGATAAGTCTCTTCTGCGCTTCTACCTCTGCCCCGTGCTCATCGTTTAGTCTCTTCACCTCTTCGTCGTGATGGGACTGAAGACTTTCTAACCTTTTATCGTAATCCAATCTTAGGTGCATCACCTCCTCTCTGTGCAGCACTGTCAGTCTCTCCACCTCTTCGTTAAGATTAGCTGTCACTTTCTCAGCATCTTGCGAATTGTGAGCTTTTAGCCGACCCACCTCTTCAGAGTGATTGGAGGTCAGTTGCGCCAACTCTTCTCTATGGGCAGACACCAGACATTGAACCTGTTGTTGATGATCAGATATGATCTTCTCGACCTCTTCACTGTGCAGGCCCTTCAGCTTCTCTACCTCTTCATCAGCAAAGGTTTTCAGATCGTCTAATTTAGCTCTGTGACCAGATGTCAGGTTGTCCACCACCTGGTGATGATTGGCTGTCATCTTCTCCACCTCTTCAGTGTGAAGAGCTTGCAGCTTCTCGACAGTGACCGCACACTCGTCACTGTGACTCGACATCAGTTGCTCCACCTCTTCTCTGTGAGCAGATGCCAGGCTGCTAACCTCCTGCTGACGATCTGCTCTCAATTTCTCCACCTCGTCACTCAGCTTCTTGACCTCTTCACAATGGGCAGACTTTAGTTCCTCCTTCTCCTTATCAAAATCACACTTCAGCTGACCCACCTCTTCACAAAGGGTAGACTTTAGTTCCTCCTTCTCCTTATCAAAATCACACTTCAGCTGACCCACCTCTTCACAATGGGTAGACTTTAGGCGTTCCACCTCTTTATCAAAGCCAGACTTCATTTGATCCACCTCTTCACAATAAGTAGACTTCAGCTGTTCCACCTCTTTTTCAAAATCAGACTTCAGTTGTTCCACCTCATCACGGTGAGGTATGAGACCATCCACCTCTTCTTGAGCATTACCGCTCATCTTCTCCGGGTGTTCATTGTGAAAGCCCTTCAGTTTCTCCACCTCGTCATCAAAACGGGTCTTCAACTGTTCCACCTCTTCCCTGTGAGCTGACATTAGATGCTGGATTTCGTGCTGATGATTAACTTTGAGACTGTCCACCTCTTCGCCACGATCAGACTTCAGCTGTTCCACCGCACCTCTGTGAAGAGCTTTAAGTGTCTCCACCTCTTCACCTGAAACAGACGTCTGCTCTTGAACCTCTTCACGTTGACCATTCTTCACTCTCTGCATCTCCTCTCTGTGCAGCGTGTTCATTTTTTGCACCTCATCACAGTAATGAGACTTCAGTTGCTCCACCTCATTTATGTGAAGCACTTTCAGCTTCGTCACCTCTTCCTCTGGAAACGCCTTCAGCTGCTCCACCTCTTCACGGTGAGTCGATTTGAGCTGTTCTACATCTTGGTCAAAATCAGACTTCAGTTTTTCAATCTCTTCCTTGTGAGAAGATTTTAAGCCGCTCACCTCTTGATAATGATTAGCCCTCAATTGTTCTATTTCTTCGCCGTGAAAACCCTTCAGTGTTTCCACTTTTTCATTGAAAAGCGACTGCAGTCTCTCTACCTCTTCACCGTGCTCAGACTGCAGTTGCTTCACCTCACCGTTGTGAACCGCTGTCAGCTTCTCCAACTCTTGTTGATCGTTGTCAGCACAATCGGACTTGAGTCTCTCCACCTCCTCTGTGTGAAGGACCTTCAGCGTCTCCACCTCCTCTGTGTGAAGGACCTTCAGCGTCTCCACCTCCTCTATGTGAAGGGCCTTCAGCGTCTCCACCTCTTCTCCATGACTGGCTTTCAGTTGTTCCACCTCTTCAGTGCAAGCAGACTGTAGACTTTCAAACTCTTGTCGATGAGTAGATTTCAGTTTCGCTACCTCAACGGAATGCTCCTCGTTTATCCTCGTCACCTCTTCACAGTGGAGGGTTTTCAGCCTCTCCATTTCTTCATGTGCTAGCGACTTCAGTCTTTCCACCTCTTCGTTGTGAATACCTTTCATCTGCTCCATTTCTTCAGCGTGACCAGACTTGAGTTTCTCCTGTTCCTCAGCATGTTCCACCTTCATCCTCTCGGTCTCCTCATGTGGAAGTGCCTTAATCTTCTCAACTTCTTCCTTGTGGAGGACTTTCAGTCTCTCCACCTCTTCACAGTGCACGGCCTTGATTCGCTCAGCCTCTTCATTTGGAAGTGATCTAAGCTGCTCAACCTTTTCACAGTAAAGGGCCTTCAACCTCTCCACCTCTTCACAGTGTTCGGCTTTCATCCTCTCGACCTCCTCGTGTGTAAGTGACCTAAGTTTCTCCACCTCTTCACAGTGGAGGGCCCTTATCCTCTCCGCCTCTTCACACTGAAGGGCCTTCATTCTATCTAACTCCTGCAAGAGTTCCTGGATTTTTTCTCCCATCGCCGC
>JAZEWT010000032.1:1537913-1550523 GCA_036362905.1 Mordacia mordax | reverse complement strand
GTCTCCAGGTAGCGCAGTGTGGCTCTGGTTTTCTCTACGGTATCTCTGTGGGCCTCCACGTTGCTCGCAGACTATAGATGTACTCGATGAATATGTCTCTCTATGAGTCTCTGTGTTCCTCTATGAGTTTCTAATGCATCCCTATCATTATCGCTGCATCTCTATGAGTCCCTATGTAGCTCTATGGGGCAATTTGTATCTCTATGAGTCTCTATGCAGCTCTATGAAGCACTATGTAGCTCTATAAGACTTCGTGTTTATCTAAAAGTCTATTTGTCTTCATGTGTCTACATATATCTGTGGGTCTCAATGCATCTCTATGAGTCGTAGTTCCTCTTTGAACGTATATGACTCTATGTAGATGTTTGAGTCTGTATCTTTGTGAGTTTAGATAATGACAATTGCATTTGCGGGCGGCACGGTGGCCCAGTGTTTAGCGCTGACGCCTCACAGCAAGAAGGACCCGGGTTCGAATCTCTCGGCTCGGGTGCCTTTCTGTGTGGAGTTTGCATGCTCTCCCCGTGTCCGCGTGGGTTTTCGCCGGGTACTCCGGTTTCCACCCACAGTCCAAAAGCATGCTCCTTGATAGGTTGATTGGCTCGCAGACTAAAATTGTCCCGCAATGCCCGGCGATGGACTGGCGTCCCGTCGTCGGGTGTATTCCTGCCTTACGCCCTGTGTTTCCAGGATAGGCTCCGGCTCACCGTGACCCTATATAGGATTAAGTGGTTTCAGACAATGAGATAAGATGAGATAATTGCATTTGCAAAGCGCTTTTCACCCGAGGGTCACAAAGCGCTGCACAGAGCTGCGGATAGATGTATCCCTAAGAGGAGGCCGACTCGGGTGCCGATGCTGACTGAACAGTTTTCACATTTTTACCAAAGCTGTTCTTTCGGGATGGTCGTGTCGAGCGCTCCTCCTCTCTGCTAAGCGACGTTTCGCTTCCAGCGTTGGAGGCTGAGCGAGCTATGCATGAGTGTGCTATGTCTCTATGTGTCCTGTCACGGCTCACAGTCACGAACCAACGTCAGTATTTTTTCCAATTTCCACACCTTGCGATTCTCTCAGCCTTGCATGAACTGGTCAGGGTGGCGCAGTGGCGCGGTGGCGCAGTGGCGCGGTGGCGCAGTGAGCAGCGTTACTCGGGTGCCTTTTCTGTGTGGCATTCACGCATTCTCTCCCTCTCTGCGCGTGGGTTTTCTCTGAGTACTCTGATATCCTCCCAACCGTCTGAAGGTGCGCTGCTGCTGCCCAGGTCAATTGGCCTGCCGAGTAAATTTCGCAGTGCCCTGCGATGCACTTGCGTCATATTCTTGGTTTAATAGTAATCTCATCTCATTATCTGAAACCGCTTCATCCTATATCGGGTCACGGTGAGCCGGAGCCTATCCCGGAAACACAGGGCGTAAGGCATAACAATAAATGCATTCCTATAGCGCTTGTCACCCGAGGGTCACAAAGCGCTGCATATAGCTGCAGAGAGAACGACACGCCAACAACAACATTGGAACGGAAAATCAGCGACAATAAAAAGATGCGTTTTTTTTAACATACATATTTCTGCAGAACAATATGTAAATGATGATCTGACTTTCAACTGTAATTTTAAAATGCGAACTTATCAGTGTTAATAATTCATGTATTGGAAAATGGTTTAATGTAACATCGTATAATACTAATTGCATTTCTGGAGGCCAATCACCCGAGGGTTACAAAGCACTGCACAGAACTGCGGAGAGAACGGCGCATAAACAACGAGATATAGCCCTGCCTTGCTCCCTCTGTCTACTGGGTTAGGCTCCAGCCCCCCCCCCGTGACTCTGTACAGGATTAAGCGGGTGTTGACAGCGATGATGATAAACAATGAATTCATTTAGTTTTGGACAGAGATGCGCCGGGGACGTGAGACGGTCGGGTAATTAAAGGGAGGATTGGAACACCCCCTCCCGTCCTTTATGTAAACGACGGACATATGCTAATCCTCGGTCAATGGGTTGAAACTTATCGACACATTAAACAGATGTCGCATTGGGTATACAGCAGCAGCTATACGTGTGTGTGTGTTTTTTTTAAATAAACAAATAAATATACAAGCAATGCCGTCTGTTCCCGCCGGAACTGCAGAGTTGCTCAACATCTTCGAGGCGAAATGTTTTGAAGTGGAGCAGGCGAACGGAATAATTACGCGGCGCGAGTGTGGGAGGATGCTTCCAAGGTAATTGCTGTTCATAGGAAAATGATCGTTACGCGCATCGAGACTGTTTTGTTAAGTCTACCGCCTGCAATTGTCGGGGTGTCGATGGAGTGGTGGAATCCGCAATTCATCACAGATAGAAAGTGCCATCCGAGGCGGTCCACATATCCACTCAGGCGCTTTTCTGTGTGGAAATGTGCGCGTTCTCTCCCTGTTCTGCGTGGTTTTCCTCCGTGTTCTCCGGTTTCCTCCCACAACAACAAGAGCAATGACCAAAAGCTGGCTCATTCATTGACCTTTAAGGGCATCATATATAGGCTGGGGCGGCACGGTGGCCCAGTGGTTAGCGCTGTCGCCTCACAGCAAGAAGGTCCCGGGTTCGAATCTCTCGGCTCGGGTGCCTTTCTGTGTGGGAGTTTGCATGCTCTCCCCGTGTCCGCGTGGGTTTTCGCCGGGCACTCCGGTTTCCTCCCACAGTCCAAAAAGCATGCTGCTGCATAGGTTAATTGGCTCGCAGGCTAAATTGCCCCGCAGTGCCCGGCGATGGACTGGCGTCCCATCGTCGGTATATCCTTGCCTTGCGCCCTGTGTCTGCCGGGATAGGCTCCGGCTCACCGTGACCCTGTATAGGACTAAGCGGTTTCAGATAATGAGATATATAGGCTGTAGTATCCGGCAAATGTTGGCTTAGGCTGACCAGGTGGCACAGCGAGGAACACGTTCGTAATTATTGTTACGATTGCGGAAAACAAAACCGTTTTTTTAAAATTCTGGAAGACTTCCCGGAGACGCGAGATTGAAATTAAAGCATTGTGCATGAAGTTAGTTAACATCTCAACGGATAAGAACGATTTATATTCAGGTCGACGAGCGGAGGGCTCGAGCTGCATGCAGGCAATAATATTAACAAACAAGCAGTTATTTACCCTCAACTCTACAAGCAAATGTCCTTGTCGTAAACGAGTGTTTTATATATATATATATTATACTCGCGGAAACATAACTAAATGCAATGGTAGTAAAACAGGTCGTAACAACTCGAGTAAACAAGTTAAAAGGTTATTCTGTACGGTTCAGTTCAGCATTATCTCATCTCATCTCATTATCTGAAACCGCTTAATCCTATATAGGGTCACGGTGAGCCGGAGCCTATCCCGGAAACACAGGGCGTAAGGCAGGAATACACCCGACTAATGCTGAACTGGGCGGCGCGGCCACCGCGCCGCCCAGTTCAGCATTAGTATCCGCTCAATCCTGTACAGGGTCGCGGGGTCCTGGAACCTATCCCTGCAGACACAGGACGCAAATCAGCGCTCTACCTAGGACGTGACGCCAGTACATCGCAGGGCACTTTTCGAGGGCAATTCACTCAGCAGGCGAATTGGCCTTGGCAGCAGCGTGTCTTTGGATGGTGGGAGGAAACCGGCATACCCTTGAAAAACCCACGCGGACGACACGGGGGGAGAGGGAGAGAGAGAGAGAGAGGCATCCTCAGGCGCAGAGGATGCCTCTAACGTGCGAGGCGAAACATCGCGAGGTGGAGATAGAGGGAGCGATCGACGCGTCTGTCCCGAGAGAGCAGCTTTTCGAAGCAATCATCATGCATCGAGCCGTGAAAACCCACATCATTACAGAACACGCAAACGCCACATAGAACCGAACCCGAGCCGGGAACCGAACCCGAGCGCTTCTTGCTGTGAGGCAGCAGCGCCACTCACTGCTCCACCACTGCACCTCGTTATCGTCTACAGACACGGAAACAAAATTAATCGTGCAACCGTTTCAGTGCGGCAAATGCGCACACGATAGCGATCAGTGAACGCGGTTACCTCCACAAAGTCTGTGCTCACCCCGTTCCGTCGATTACACCAATCTCCTGGTTTGAGCAACCACGTTCACCATTCAAGGGCGGCGCGGTGGCCCAGTGGTTAGCGCTGACGCCTCACAGCAAGAAGGTTCTGGGTTCGAATCTCTCGGCTCGGGTGCCTTTCTGTGCGGAGTTTGCATGCTCTCCCCGTGTTCGCGTGGGTTTTAGCCGGGTACTCCGTTTTCCTCCCACAGTCCAAAAGCATGCTCCTGGATAGGTTGATTGGCTCGCAGACTAAAATTGTTCCGCAATGCTCGGCGATGAACTGGCGTCCCGTCGTCGGGTGTATTCCTGCCTTACGCCCTGTGTTTCCGGGATAGGCTCCGGCTCACCGTGACCCTATATAGGATTAAGCGGTTTCAGATAATGAGATGAGATGAGAGACGTTCACCATTCACCACCGACACTCACCACGCTCACCACTCATCGCACACCCATTGCAAAAAAGAAACAACCACATGAATGATCTACCAAGGGCCCTCCTCGCCGAATCGTTCGACGCTAATGCACTTGTACTGACGTGGGTGTAATTAGAACGCCTGGGGGCGCCTCGGACGTTGGAAGCGAAACGTCGCAAAGAAGATC
Source organism: Mordacia mordax (assembly GCA_036362905.1). Classification (NCBI taxonomy): domain Eukaryota; kingdom Metazoa; phylum Chordata; class Hyperoartia; order Petromyzontiformes; family Petromyzontidae; genus Mordacia; species Mordacia mordax. Next base: position 1,545,874 of record JAZEWT010000032.1, on the reverse strand, counting down.
GGCTGAGCGCTCGACACGGCTATCCCGAGAGAGCAGCTTCGGAGAGCAATTCCGTTGCTAATGAATGTATTTCGTTGAGCGAAAGTTTCAACGGTTTGTGAGAGCAGATGGCGGAAGGAAATGTGTGTGATGTGACATGCAGACTATTTCGGAACTAACCGCGTGTCTGTCTAGTTTTCAAGTTATTCCTTTGCCTATTTAAGCAGCTACTCCCACACATCCATTCGTTATCACTCCTCCACTCAAAAGCCCACATTATTCCATCTCTAATACCCTTAAATGCATCTGCTCGCCGAGACATATGGCAGGCGAGCGTTGATTAATACCCATTTAGGAGGCAGTTGAACCAAACGCATTAATTTAAAAGCCATTAATGGTAATACGGTATTCAAATATGGCAGTGATGTGCTTCGCGTTTGGCGAAAAATGTCACCCTCTGGAGATTCCGTGGCGATTTGGGGGTCACGATTCAATGCACAAATCAATGTCACTTCCGCTGCGGTCACCCGTTTTGTAAACCGCGGGGCCATATTGACTTTATCAATTTTGCTCCAATTGAGCTCCTGGTATCACTTTGTTGTTGTTTACACCAGTCTCATTCCTTCAAATAGAAACGTCCGCGATGTCAACCGACACGCGCGCGGAACGTTTATTTTCGCGACGAATATAAAACCCGGTCACATGTATGAATAAATAGAGAAGCGCCTCGGATAATTAAACGGCGTTCGCCGCCAGGCGAGCAGTGCGACAATTGTAAACGAAGCGCGCCGCCGTGTTAATGGAATCGCGCGACACATTGAGACGGGTTGGCGTATTTTCGTTCGTGAGATGAAGACGATTTGGTGAAGCAGTCGCGCAGCGAGGCGTGCAGTCGGTGCAGCCTACCACGTGTTGGGATGACAAGCGTGCCCATGCACTGATAACATGCGCGCTTCACAGAAAGGCACGGATCGATTCCCACCCCGGGTGCCTTTCCGTGGGGAGTTGTTCCTCCGGCTTCTGCGGAATCCTCCCACGAGTAAATAACAAAAAAAAAATGAGGCTCCTTCTTTAATGAACTGACGTGTCAAACGCTCTTCTTCTGTTGACACGGTTCCTCCGAACGAGCAGCTGTTGAGGACGATTCTCATACGTCGCTCTATCAGGTTCATTTTAACAGAGACTAAGCAATTGCGAAGCTGTTATTTGTATGCGGAACGTCGCTAGGTCAGGCGCCCTCCCATCCTCCACCTCCCCACTGCTCAGTGGCGGTGGGTAGCAAGGGTCCGCCACGGATGAGGCCGCCGGTGGTGACAGTAGTTGAATTCTACTGAGAGCTGGTGCCGGGTGTGAATTGAGTCCATTGCTCAGATAATAAACCCATGCCGGTTGAGAAATATGGCCGGGTTTGGTTCAGAAACGGTGGAAATTCGAGTCTGGACTGAAACCTCACACAACGGGATTTTAAATTCTACAAAGGTTTGTTCACTGCGTCTCTCACACTGGGTGGAGCGGTAGTGCAGTGAAATGCGCTGCTGCCTCACAGCAAGAAGGACCAGGGTTTGGTTCCTGGTTCGGATGCTGTTCTGTGTGGAGTTTGCGAGTTTTCTCTCTCCCCGTGTCCGCGTGGGTTTTCGCCAGGTACTCCGGTTTCCTGCCACCGTCCAAAGACACTCTTCTGCCTAGGTGAATTGTCTTGCTGAGTACATTTCTCCGTGCCCTGCCATGTACTTGCGTCATATACTGGGTATAGCCCCGCCTTCCCCCCTATGTCTGCCGGGACAGGCTCCGGTGGCCCCGTGCGTATCGATAATGATGTTGACCGCCACACTTATGCGTCCACGGCATCCCTCGTACCACCGTTTACGGGAGATCATTCACAAATTCTGACGCGCGCAACGGTGAATCATCTCCAAGCTGCTCCTTCAGGATAACTGTGGTGTGTGTCTGCAGTCCTGTGCATCCCCTCGGTCAACTTCTACATACAAAGACAAAGATCCCCCATATAGCCTAAACAGAATGTGGGGTCAAGTGCCGTTAACGAACACCTATGAAGGTCGACACGGCACACGAGGAGGAGCCCGGCCGCCTTTGTCTCCCCACGGCCGTTGTTTGCACAAGATAACGGTTGAGAACACTGGCGTTGACCTTGAGAGAGAATCGAACTCGGGAGTCGGGGTTGGTAGCGCACGGCGCTAACCGTGGGCGCCACCGCTCCCCACGCGATACAATAAGCCTTCCACCGACGCAGCCATGCACACACATTAACCAGAACCACTTTGCATTTAACACGCTTGTAATGAAATTCGCAAAGGGTTGCGTCTGCATGTTTAATCAAGATACAATGCGAGATCGGCCGCTTCTCCGCGCCCGTGTCGGAGAATTTACATAATCGTCTCATTTGATATTCCGCGGGATTGACTCGCAACAAGGCGCGCGTGGGATACCGCCGGCTGTACGGGGACGTGGGTCGACGCGAGCGATTGAATGAATTCACAAACAGGGGCGCCTCCGGCGGAGCCGGAACCCCTCGCCACGTGGCATCGACTCCGGGTCGCAGCTGCCGACCATTCGGCCGCGCGGTGCGGTAACACTCGCGCGCCTCCGCACAGACACGAGGAGGTTCGATTCCGGCCACGGGCGCCTTTCTGCGCGGCTCTTCCACCGGTTCTCGGTTTTCTCCGATAACTAGAAGAAAAAAAACGCTCATTACTTAATTGTCCGATAACGTCACAGCGTATAGGCCTCGGCGTCTGGCACGTGTTGGCTCCGGCTAATTTTGTGCCTTGAAACCCACTCTTCTACGATTTCTCGTTTTTCTGAATCGTTCTCTTTTCGAATACCTTGAACATCGGGCGCGGCGGAGCATTGTAAATTGTATTTATTGCTGTGATTGCCAAATCCCTAAGCCTTGAGTTTGGAGGTCACGGGCACCGTGAATATTAACGGGGAGAGAGAGGGGCCGCGATGTTCCATCATAACACGTTCGTTAATAAGACCGTGCCCTTAAAAGGACATTGTTGTTTTAACACAACACGAAAATTAACTCCGCCAATATCCCTGCCGTGCTAATGACTGCGTATGAAGCGCACAACCCCGAACAGGTTGAACTTGGCGTGTCGCTTCACTCTTTGTATCCCCAGCTTGGAGAATGAACAGTGGGCGATTGGCCGGTGTCACTGACGGTCCTTGGAGGTCTAAAGGACGGAGCCTGATGTGCGGTTCCTCACAATGCACACGCCTGTCGCTGATGCCTTCATATTATTATTTGCTAGTTTGCAATAATTCATCCGATATTGTTTCATTGCACACGCAGCCTTCTATCCAGTTAATTCAGCTCTCCAACAAAAATATTGACGACCACTACTGTAGACGATGCGCTGTGGGCCCTGTCTGAGAAACGGTGGGAGCGGATGTCAGGAATGGCAATATTCAGAGTACATCTCTGGGTCTCCGCGTGAGATTCTAGGTCTCTGCGTGAGTCTGTGGGTCTCAGTATGCTCCTGTGTGTTTCTATGTGACTGTGGGGCTTTATTTGTGTGACTCTCTGAAGCTATGTATGAGTCTATGGATCAATGTGCGAGTTTCTGTCTCTGTGTGATGTTGTGTCTGTGTGAGCCTGCGAGTCTCTGCGTGAGTGCATGGGTCTCTGTGTGACTTTGACTCGATGATGGCAAATTGTCAGGATGGATCCTGGAGGTGTCGATACTGCGCGTGTGGATCGGAGGCTATCTCAGGGAATCGAATGCGAATCAGCAGTAGATCTGCACTGGACCCGTTCTCTGACACTTGACGATGTGAAGCCTCCCGGTGGGTTTCTGCGACGGGAGGCCGGGAGCACGTTCCAAATAATATTACGAGAGAGAACAAAGATACCAAAAAAATTACGTTTTCATAAACTCACGACACAATGCAAAATCCCCGCAGCACGAAGTATTATATTACTTTCATTTCACGGTGAAAACATTTACACTTTCTTCGGGCTGGAATGTTATGCGCTCATGATTGTAAAATGAAGCTGTGTTAGGGAGTATGGTGTTCTATATAGCTTAGCGAGACCACAGCGGTCGAGACAATTAAGCCAGGCACTGATCAGAGTCTAAGTTCGAGGCCGAGATGTTTCACTATTTCAAGGTTAATAAATGGCCATGCCGTGATGGTGAGTGATGGGGCACTGGTAAGGGCACAGCATTGGCGAACGCCGTGACTTGAATCATATTCCCTACCAGCATTTGTACGCTAATATAAACATATAAATTCAAAAAATAATTTTCAATTTGAAACGCGTGGCACGGTTCTCGTTCAGCGTCGAAGCTGGATGAGAGACCAATGGGAAGGCAGCCCCGCTGTTAGCCGGCGCCAGTATTGCCAGGCATTGCATCCTGTGTATATTATTTCTCATCTCTCATCTCATTATCTGAAACCGCTTAATCCTATATAGGGTCACGGTGAGCCGGAGCCTATCCCGGAAACACAGGGCGTAGGGCAGGAATACACCCGACGACGGGACGCCGGTCCATCGCCGGGCATTGCGGGACAATTTTAGTCTGCGAGCCAATCAACCTATCCAGGAGCATGCTTTTGGACTGTGGGAGGAAACCGGAGTACCCGGCGAAAACCCACGCGGACACGGGGAGAGCATGCAAACTCCACACAGAAAGGCACCCGAGCCGAGAGACTCGAACCCGGGACCTTCTTGCTGTGAGGCGTCAGCGCTAACCACTGCGCCACCGCGCCGCCCAAAGGTGTAAAATCAGAAGAGTAAATTTAAAAAAGCAATGGTAAAAAAAAAACAACTTCGCGTACGTTCGCACAAATAAACAAAACCCGCAGAGCAGGGGCAGAAAAACCCCGACTCCACACACAGAGGCGCCCGAGACGGGAATCGAACCGCGCCGCGGGTCGGACCTCCTCTCCGTGAGCAGGCGCCGATGTTACCGCTGCGCAGCCGGCATCGGCCTCAATAAATAATGCGGGGACTGTAGGAGGCAGAGAGGGCAGAGAGCGCTGGGACACTGAGGCTGCGTGTCGCTGACTCTGACTCGTAGAGCTGGGTTAAAGATTCCCCGTGTTGTCGTAACGCACTGTCGGGTCAAGTTGTTGTTAGCGAGCACATCTAAAGGCGACGAGGGGGTGGGTGGCCAGCACTGCGCCTAACCGCCTATGTCTCAAAAGCGGTGGTGAAATGTACACACCGCACCAGGTACTCATTTGAGGATGAGTTACTACTAGCGTGACATCCTGGGTATAGCCCCACCTTGCGCCTGCTGTCTGCCAGGATAGGCTCTGTACCTTGTACACAGGATCAAGCGGGTATTGATAACGATGACGATGAACTCATTCAGTGCCACTGCATAATTTTAATGAATCAATTAAAAGCAAGTGATCCAGACTGAGCTGAAATGTAATATTATTTCTTGTAAATTCAGTTCCAGAAACCGCAACTTTGGTTTCAATTACTTAAAGATGTGACTCGTTGTTCGGCGTTCCTCTGCTTTTGAGCGAAAACCAACTCAATCGGCATATGTGTCAACGTGACAACCTCATGGGCTCTGTCAGGTGGTGGAGGGTTTGGTCAAACACATTGATACAGATACGATCAAACTCTCAACTAATGAACTATTCTCATAATCTGAAACCGCTTAATCCTATACAGGGTCACGGTGAGCCGGAGCCTATCCCGGAAACACAGGGCGTAAGGCAGGAATACACCCGACGACGGGACGCCAGTCCATCGCCGGGCATTGCGGGACAATTTTTTAGTCTGCGAGCCAATCAACCTATCCAGGAGCATGCTTTTGGACTGTGGGAGGAAACCGGAGTACCCGGCGAAAACCCACGCGGACACGGGGAGAGCATGCAAACTCCACACAGAAAGGCACCCGAGCCGAGAGATTCGAACCCGGGACCTTCTTGCTGTGAGGCGTCAGCGCTAACCACTGGGCCACCGCGCCGCCCCCTTCACGATCCTCCTCCTCCTCTTCCACAGAGGTCGATCTTCACACCGCTGCTGCTCGTCTTCATCAAATCCACTCAGCTCCCGGTCCTCCTGTGCCACATCGGTCCATCTCTTCTCCAACCCATGCCTCGCCCGTAAAAACCCCCTCCATGCGGTCAAACGTCAACTTCTTGGGCAGGCGGTGGCTGAGCATGCTCAGCCGTATATACATACACGCGCAATGACACACACACACCCACACCTTGACGCGCGCAGCACGATACACAGTGCTGTATTCACTGTCCTCACACACACACACAACTCACACACACACACACACGTGTTCCACACGCCTCCTAAACGCAGCAGTGTGCTGATAGCCCCTACAGCTCAGAACACCATTTTCTGCCAGCGACAGGCGGCGGGGAGGGCACGACGATTTTAATGACAAACAAAGAACAACGACGGTACGGTTAAGGTCAAGTGACTTTTGATTCAGACCTCGGTGGCTCGCGGCATCCGCTGTATCCTGTCGCTGCCTGCTTTATTCTGTGCTCTCATTTCCTTAAATCGTGAGCGGAGCTCGTGGTCGAGGCTCTTTCGCACGTGCATTAAGTGTCCGCTATTCTTTTTGAGAGTTGTGAGTTTGCTGATGCAGGATTTGTAATGACTCCGTGTTTGAGAATCGCTCTATAAAGCTGCTCTTTCCAGAGAGCGGCACGCCGGTGTGTGTGTGTTAGAGACTGGCACGCCGGTGTGTTAGAGAGCGGCACGCTGGTGTGTTAGAGAGCAGCACGCCGGTGTGTTAGAGAGCGGCACGCCGGTGTGTGTTAAGAGAGCGGCACGCTGGTGTGTTAGAGAGAGGCACGCCGGTGTGTGTTAAGAGAGCGGCACGCCGGTGTGTGTTAAGAGAGCGCGCACGCCGGTGTGTTTAAGAGAGCGGCACGCCGGTGTGTTAGAGAGCGGCACGCCGGTGTGTGTTAGAGAGCAGCACGCCGGTGTGTGTTAGAGAGTGTCACGCCGGGGTGTGTTCGAGAGTGGCACGCCGGTGTGTGTTAAGAGAGCGGCACGCCGGTGTGTTAGAAAGCAGCACGCCGATGTGTGTTAGAGAGCGGCACGCCGGTGTGTGTTAAGAGAGTGGCACGCCGGTGTGTTAGAGAGTGGCACGCCGGTGTGTGTTAAGAGAGCGGCACGCCGGTGTGTGTTAAGAGAGCAGCACGCCGGTGTGTTAGAGAGCGGTGTGTTAGAGAGCGGCACGCCGGTGTGTTAGAGAGTGGCACGCCGGTGTGTGTTAAGAGAGCAGCACGCCGGTGTGTTCGAGAGCGGTGTGTTAGAGAGCGGCACGCCGGTGTGTGTTTAGAGAGCAGCACGCCGGTGTGTTAGAGAGCGGTGTGTTAGAGAGTGGCACGCCGGTGTGTGTTTAGAGAGCAGCACGCCGGTGTGTTAGAGAGCGGCACGCCGGTGTGTGTTAAGAGAGCGGCACGCCGGTGTGTTAGAGAGCGGAACGCTGGTGTGTTAGAGAGCGGTGTGTTAGAGAGCGGCACGCCGGTGTGTGTTCGAGAGCGGCACGCCGGTGTGTGTTAAGAGAGCGGCACGCCGGTGTGTTAGACACACAGCATTAGCTCCAACACACACCCGTGCTGAAGTACGTAGTACTACATTTAATACAATAATTTTACCAATTGTCTGTGTACACGCGGATTTATGACACTTTCAATTTTGTGTCATAAGCGAAAAACACTTTATCACGTGCGCACAGCATTGGTCACGAAAGGTAACATGTTACATGTGAGCGTTGGCGTTAATGTTAGATTTGGAGGTGGGTTTGCAGAGTAAGGTTAGAGGTAGCGTCACCTCCTTATCGCTGCGGTTTCAGGCCCCGAGACTTCAAACACTCGCCTCATTTGAGAAAGGTCACGGTAGGAACGCCGACGAGATTGTGAATTCCTTTCTCAACCTTATCACCGGCATCGCGGAAATTAGTTATATTCTTTCACGATGTATCTCCCGCGTGCACACGAACATACTCGGAGTTTTTATTTAT
>JAZEWT010000032.1:1365212-1384206 GCA_036362905.1 Mordacia mordax | reverse complement strand
TATTCCTGCCTTACGCCCTGTGTTTCCGGGATAGGCTCCGGCTCACCGTGACCCTATATAGGATTAAGCGGTTTCAGATAATGAGATGAGATGAGATCCCCCCTCCCCCCTCCCCCCCCTTTTATATGCCTGAGCGCATTTGAGCCAATGGTCGCACGCTACTGCTGTACAGAACTACAAATCAAGCATCAACGGTTGCGAATATCGCCCACCATCCCTCGCGGAGGCCGATCCGAAACCACAATAGATGCTCGCTCAGCATTTGAACGACTGGTACTGTTCGACCGCGTCGGGTGGCGGGAGGCCCTTACGACAAGCATTAGACCAACTCTCTTACGCGGCGACCAACGGATCGATTGCGAACGACTGATTCTCTGCTCGGACCGTCGTCGCGCAGTAGTCCCGGGGTGCCCTCGGTAAGAGAGGAAGCGCGACTCGAGGACACGCGGAGTGAGGCCGCGTGATGTCTCGCACCTGTGATCTCCTCCCACCGTTAGCCTCTTCGCCCGCACGTCGCACAAGGAGGCGCGCTTGCGTAATCCACAGCCTCACAGGTGGGGTTGGTGGGTCACTCGGAGACGGAGAGAAGCAGTGTGTACGGAAGGCAGTGCTATCGTCACCCTCGAGTCGCGTCCGTGCTCGTCTCCGCGCAATCGGCCAAACATCCCGAGGCAGAACTCTGCTGACAGTCTTGAGAATCGCTCTCCGTAGCTGCTCTTTCGGGAGAGCCGCGGCGAGTACTCCGGCTGTCTCCTTCGCCTCCCATCGTCAGGCGAGTCCGAGAACGCCTCCAGCGTGGGAGACAAAACACGTGGCGGAGGAAAGAGCAGGACTTCTCAACACTGCTATCCCGAGAGAGCAGCTACCGAGAGCGAATCCCATCACACATCGAGCCGAGACCAACCTCCATCACTATAGCGCAGTGGTTTTTAACCTGGGTTCGATCGAACCCCAGGGGTTCGGTGAGTCAGTCTCAGGGGTTCGGTGGAGGTCAAGACACACACCTCACTCATATGATTCGTGATGACACGCCCCGCTTGGCCATCACTGGCTGCAGGTGATCACATTTTATTTTTCCAATAAAGAAGGGTTCGTTGAAACGCGCATACGAAACTGGTGGGGTTCAGTACCTCCAACAAGGTTAAGAACCACTGCTATAGCGTCTTGGTGACTCACTCAGGCCCTCCTGCCTCCACGTGGAGAGCCACGTGGGGAGGGAGGAGGTCCCGGCCACCAACGCCTCCTCTGCGCAACAGCAAGTAGGCCCAGCCCAATCAGCATCTCCTCCTGTCGCTGTGCTGGTAAACTCGTCGATGCGCTCTCCTCTGTGTGTGAGCGGGTTTTCTCCGGCCACTCCGCCGCCCTCCCTCGCGTTGGAGACACCAAGAGAAAGTGGCCAAACTCCCGGAGCGAATGGCTCGCGCGGAGACGGCGAGAGTTCAACGAGAACATCATCGCGACCGCTGGGAGATGCTTGTTTGGTTGTTCCCACAATTCGGGGAGTCGCATAAACCTTGAGAATCTCTGTCCCCCAGAAACTCGGGCACGCGGCTTGGCGTGGAGCCCACCTGCGCTGTGAGCGCTCGTTGATTGAAACTGGACACTGCCCGATTGCCTCTTAGAACGAAAACCTTGAAAGTGCCCGCGATGTTTCCGACGAGCCTCAGAAGCGTCCCTCGCAAGCGAAACTCGCAACTTTTTCTGGCAATGTCGCCTGGATGTTGGTGTTGGCCAATGCTTAATCGTGATAATAAATTACAATTTATAACGCGTCGCCGCTCGTGTTCGTTCAGTGTTAAAGAGAGATAGAGATATAAGAGGGGGGGGGAAGAGGAAGACAACCACGTGGTTATCTGGCACCAACATTTACCAGACACCACGTGCTACATGTTACGATATCAGCCGTTAATGCGCGTTTCATTGTTGTTGTTGTTCTAGGTGTGGGAAGCAACCCGGGGAACAAGGAAGACCTCCACGCAGAACGATGAGAGTAGAACACGCAAACTCTGCACGGAAAGGTGCCAGAGAAGCCTTTCTGCCCCAGGCAGGGGCTTTCTGTCTGCGGAACGTGCGAGCTCCGTGCAGCAGCACCGGCACCAGCCCTCGGTGCCAATCAACTCGCGCCCAAGTTCAAACCCGGGACTGTGGCGACCCCAGTTGAACTCTGCGTGAGTTCCAGCAAAGCAGCCCTGCGAGCAGGACACGGGATGGAGTTGGCAACGCCAGGCCTGAGAATCGCTCTTTCAGGATCTCTCCTTTGCGCCTCCGATCCGAGGACGTTCCCACATCAGCGCAACACCCGCACTGTCCAAGGTCACGTGCCGGAGAGGCGCTGACTTTAAAATTGACTCGCAAGAGGAGGAGGAGGCCCAGTCAATAATTCACTCACCGCGTACGACAAAGAAAAAAACTTCTGGTTTACCAACTGCTGGAGGACTTCAGCCACGAGTGGACATTTCACACTCCCACCTGAGTGTCCGGGCGATTGGATATCCCGATCAGAATTGACGTTTTCATGAGGAAACACTCGTTTTATTCAACGTGAATGGATAATGGCGATGACGAGGATGCTGTTCTGAGTTGAATCGCCAGCCCGTCATCTCTCGGGAGGCCAATAACACGAGATGCTCGTTGTGGGAAGAAAAATAAACGACAGTGCGTGTGCCATGCATCCTCGCCCCTGCCATAGGAATGTGGATTTACCGCCACTGTCTCAGCAGGGTTGTAAGGAGGAAATGAACACCGATGCCCCAGAGCTCAATGGAGCAGAAGCTCAATCCCACGTCCCTCTGTGGTTGATTTACACGCGCAACACCACACTTGCACCCTGGTTGGGGCTCCAACTCATCTCTCCGCGACGTGGAGGCAACAAAACCTTCCGTCCTGCCAAGTGAAGACGTTACTCCTCGGTGGTCGGAAGCCTTGCTCAATGTCCTCTCGGCCACACGGATCCATGGGATTGGGTTGAGCACAAACCGTCGGCCGCTTTCAACATTCGGTGTCTCGTGAGACCACGTGCTTCCAGCCAACGCTGGTGCCGCGTACGAGCAGCCGAGAGGAGGAGGAGGAGGAGGAGCCCGTCTCCGGACGCTGTGGACTGTGCAAAACAACAAACGTGGGTTCGTCACGGCCCAATGTATGGCAGTCGCTCTCACAAGCGTACGTTTCCTATGCATAGCGAGGGATGTGCGAGAGGGGTGAATTGTCACAGATGACTGAGTGCCGCCTGTCCCTGCAACACCTCCAGGTAGTCCGTCTCGGCTTGATGCTGTTGCTGCTGATGATGATGATGATGGAGCTGCTGCTGCTGCTGCTGCTGCCGCGCACGCAGCTCCAGGTACTCCCCCCCGCACCCGTTCTTGGCCGCAGCGTCGGCGGGTCCGGCGGCGGGTCCGGCGGCGGGCCCCGCGGCGGGCCCCAGCGCGAGACCGGCTGGGAGCCCCGCGGCGGGCGGCCGCTCCTCGGTCAGTCGACGTAAGGAGGAAATGAACACCGATGCCCCAGAGCTCAATGGAGCAGAAGCTCAGCGCAGCGCGTGGCACGAGAGCTCGTGCAGGCCGCGGCGAGCGCTGCCTGGGGCCGCGCCGGGCGCAATCCCCCTCGCCCCATCCGCCACCACCGCGTGGTCTTCATCGTCGTCGTCGTCCTCCTCCTCCTCCTCTTCGTCCTCGTCGTCGTCCTCCTCATCCCCGTGCGTGTTGTAGATCGGGTTCTCCTGCAGGACGCTGGGGGTGGTCGAGCGCGGGTCGTAGACGGAGATCGCCCCGCTCTCCAGCTCGAAGAAGTCCACCCCTCCTCCCAAAGATCCTCCTCCTCCATGGCCGCCGCCGCCGCCACCACCGCTGCCACTGCCTCCAATTCCTTCGCCGGTCGCCTTCAAGCGCTTGGCATCGTCCTGGACCCTCGTCCGGCCGTTCCTCCGCCTCCCGCGGCGGCCGCCGGAAGAGCCGCCCCCCCTCCTCCTCCGCCGCCGGCGCCGCCGCCGGCGCAGCACGAAGACCAGCCAGCCGGCCGCCACGAACACGGCGCACAGCAGCACCACCAGCAGGCCCAGGATGAGCACGGAGAGCGGCACGGGCCCCGCGGGAACCGCGGAGGCCCACGCGGGGGCCGCCGTGCCCGCGCACGTGGTGGCCTCCAGCTGCGGCCACGTGGGCACCAGCCAAGCGTCGCCGCTCGCGTTGGCGACGGCGTCCAGGAGCGGGACGCTGGCGTTGGCGGCATCGGCGGCGGGGGCCCCGGCGGCGGGGCCAGGAGGGGGCCGCCGCGTGCGGTTGGGGCAGAGGGTGTCGAGGCCGACGGAGCGCAGGTCGCGGCCCGCCAGCTCCTCGGGGGCTTCACAGGTGAGACCGCCCACGAGAACTCCACTGCTGAGCCGCGTGGCCCAGCGTCGCAGCTCGGCCAGTGGGCACGAGCAGTCCCACGGGTTCTCCTGCAGGTCCACCTTGAGGAGAGCGGGGGGGGCGTTAATGGTGAGCGGAGCGACTCACGACCTCCTCCTCCCTGAAACATCTCCACCGCTACCTCCACTATCTCCACCACCATCTCCAACACCATCATCTCCACCATCTCCACTTCCACCATCTCCACTATCTCCACCACCATCTCCACCACCATCTCCACTATCTCCACCACCACCATCTTCACCATCTCCATCACTATCTTTACAACGATCTCCACCACCACCATCTCCACCGCCATCTCCAACACCACCATCTCCACCATCACCATCTCCATCACCATCTCCAACACCACCATCTCCACAATCTCCACCACCATCACATACATCTACACCATCATCTCCATCACCATCACCACCGTCTCCACCACCACCATCTCCAACACAACCATCTCCATGATCTCCACCACCATCTCGTACAACTCCACCACCATCTCCTCCATCATCTTCACCATCACCATCTCCAACGCCGCCATGTCCACTATCTCCACCACCATCTCCACTATCTCCACCACCACCACCATCTCCATCACCACAATCTCCACCACCACCACCACAATCTCCACCACCTCCGCCATCACTGCACCCACCACCTCCACTATCTCCACCATCATCATCTCCACGATCATCTCCACCACCATCTCCACCACTACCACCACCACCATCTCCAACACCATCATCTCCAGCACCATCTCCACCACTACCACCACCGCCATCTCCAACGCTACCGTTTCCACCATCTCCACCAACATCTCCAACACCGCCATCCCCATGACCACAATCTCCACCACCACCATAATCGGCCAACACATTCTTCACCGCCACCTCCGTCACCAGCACCATCACCACGATCATCATCTCCACAACCACGATCTCCACCACCTCCACCCCCACCTCCACCCCCACCACCTTTGCCCACACCTGCACGAAGCCCGTCACGGGCTCCAGCACAGCACGCGCCGCCAGCCACGCCAGGTGGTTCCCGCGCAGATCGAGCCGCGCCAGGCGACTCGCGGCCGAGAAGATCCCCGCGGGCAGGTCCCGCAGCAGATTATGTCCCAGGAAGATGAGCTGCAGGCTGCTCATCCCGTCCAGCGCGCCGCTCTCCACCTCGCGGATCACGTTGCCCTCCAGATAGAGGTAGTGCAGACCCGAGAGGCCCGCCAGCATCTCGGGCGTGACCCGCGCCAGGTCGTTTCCGTTCAGGTACAGCCTCCGGAGCGACGGCAGCGACGCAAAAGCGCCGTCCTGGACGAACGAGATGCGGTTGTTGGCGAGGTGCAGCAGCTCGAGGCCCCCGTAGCCGCGGAAGTCCGCGCGCATCACGTTGTGCAGCTGGTTGCCCGTCAGGTAGAACTGCCGCGGGTCGGACGGTCGCGGCCGCAGCGTCGCCACGCGGCCCAGCCCGCGCTCCTGGCAGTTGACGCGCAGGCCCAGATCGACGGTGTGCACCAGGCAGCGGCACGGCCGCGGGCACTCCACGGGGATGGGGGACCGCGGGGCAGCAGCCGCGCCGCCGACCGGGCCCGGGGTCGTGGCGGCGAGCGGCGGCGCGGCGTCCCCGTGAGCGTGGACCCGCGCCGGCCGCGGCGGGGGAGCCGGCGTCTTGGCGCGCGTCGGAAGCTCGACCTCCCCTGGTCGGCTCAGCGCCAGGGTTTTGTCGGCGGCGGCGGCGATGCTGCTGCTGGGCTTAGCGGTGGGGCCCACCGTCACCGGCGCCCCGCCCGGCTCGCGGGGCCACGGCCTCCTCGGCGCGGGCCCCCCGCCGCCCGGTTCGCCGTCTCCCTCGTCGTCGTCGTCGTCGTCGTCGTCGCCGTCGTCCTCCCCGAGCGCTCGGCCGTCACCGCCGTGGCCCCCGCCGCCGGCGCCGTGGGACCTCCCGGCCGCCTGCGTCGTGGCGCGGCGCGAGCAGATCTCGTGGCGCGAGAGCTCGCGCAATAGCTTTCCGTGCATGTGGAACGGGTACTCGCACATGAGCTCGCCCACCAGCGTGGAGTAGGGGATCTGCTCGAGCCAGCGGCGCATGGGCAGCGCCGCGCACGAGCAGTTCCACGGGTTGTCGGCCAGCTGCAGCTCGCTCAGCCGGCCCAGGTGCTCGAGGAGGCCGGGCAGCGGCAGCGCCTTGATGCGGTTCCCCCGCAGGTCCAGGTGCGTGAGCGCCAGGCCGCGGAACGCGTGAGCCGGGAGGCTCGTGAGCACGTTGTCGTTAAGGATGAGCACCCTGAGCAGGGGCAGCGACTTGAAGGCGGCCGGTTGCACGCGACGGATCAGGTTGTAGTCGACCTGCAGGTACTCGAGGCCGTGCAGTCCCAGGAAGGTGTCGTTGCGCAGCACCTCGAGGCGGTTGTTGCTCAGGAAGAGCTTGCGCGCCGAGCGCAGGCCCTCGAAGGCACCGTCCTGGACGGCACGGAGGCCGTTGCCGGAGAGGCTGAGCAGCGAGACCCGCGAGAAGTTGCAGAAGTCGCCGGGCGCGACGCGCGCGATCGCGTTGCCGCCGAGGAGCAGCGAGAAGGTCGGCGGTGGCCCGGCGCGGGGCGGCCCGGCGAGGGGCGCGGGGACGCGGGCCAGCGAGGCGAGGCCTCGTCCCTCGCAGTTCGCCTCCAGGAGGCCCTCGCGCTCCGAACACGAGCAGGGGTCCCGGCACAGCGGCTCCCGCAGGAAGGAGCGCAGCGCCTGCGACGTGGACGCGGAGGAGGAGGACGAGGACGAGGAGGAGGAGGAGGATGCGGAGGAGGAGGACGAGGCGGACGAAGAGGAGGAGGAGGAGGAGGCGGCGGCGGAGGAGTGGTGGCCGCCAGGAGGAGCAGGGTTCGTGGCGGACACGAGGACGCAGTACGCAGCCAACGCGAGGCTCGGGAGTGGAGCGGGTGGTGGAGACATTGCTGTGTAACGCCAGGGAAAGGGGGGTGCGGGGAGAGGGGGGCGGAGAGTGGGCGGCGGGCAGAGGGGAGGTGGCGGAGACGGGGGGCCGGGGAGGTGGGGGCGGCAGTGGCTGGGTTGGGGTTGAGAGCGGAGCAGGAAACGGCGCTGGTGGTGGCCGGGATGTAGAAGAGTCTTGACAGCCCGAGGCTGCTGGATGAGAGGGAGCGTGGATCGCCTGTCTGATCACGACGTGGGAGACACGGGCAGATTGAGAGACAGAGACACGGGGAGACGGATCGTTATACACGTGGACACGTGTGTGCGCGTGTACTGGAGAAGCAGTAGCGCAGCGGTTAGCGCGCGAAGCGACAACACCGCCGACCTGAGTTTGCTTCTCGTTCACGGTCAACAACAGTAACCATCTTCTGAACCGGTCCTGGGCCTCCCCTAGGTCGACTCAGCCTGAAGTGATTGCGTGGTGCGGTGCGTAAACGTCGTCACGAGGGAAAGAAAGGCGGCCGTGCATGGTGCCGATCACCCAGCCCGGCATGCGCAGCATTAACAGCACTTGTCTCAACAATCTGTTAATGCTGCACGGGAGATGTGCGTGTGTGCTGGGAAGAGGCGCTGTACGCAGTGTCTCTGTGAGAGATGTGCGTGCGTGTGTGCTGGGGAGAGGCGCTGTACGCAGTGTCTCTGTGAGAGATGTGCGTGCGTGTGTGCTGGGGAGAGGCGCTGTATGCAGTGCCTCTGTGAGAGATGTGCGTGCGTGTGTGCTGGGGAGAGGCGCTGTACGCAGTGCCTCTGTGAGAGATGTGCGCGCGTGTGTGCTGGGGAGAGGCACTGTACGCAGTGCCTCTGTGAGAGATGTGCGTGCGTGTGTGCTGGGGAGAGGCGCTGTACGCAGTGCCTCTGTGAGAGATGTGCGTGCGTGTGTGCTGGGGAGAGGCGCTGTACGCAGTGCCTCTGTGAGAGATGTGCGTGTGTGCTGTGGAGAGGCGCTGTACGCAGTGTCTCAGTGAGAGATGTGCGTGCGTGTGTGCTGGGGAGAGGCGCTGTATGCAGTGTCTCTGTGAGAGATGTGCGTGCGTGTGTGCTGGGGAGAGGCGCTGTACGCAGTGCCTCTGTGAGAGATGTGCGTGCGTGTGTGCTGGGGATAGGCGCTGTACGCAGTGCCTCTGTGAGAGATGTGCGTGCGTGTGTGCTGGGGAGAGGCGCTGTACGCAGTGCCTCTGTGAGAGATGTGCGTGCGTGTGTGCTGGGGAGAGGCGCTGTACGCAGTGTCTCTGTGACAGACCGATACTCTCACCCCGCATCGCATTCACAAACGACCGACCCCTCCCCCCCCCCTCGTCCTGATGCCGAGGGTGACCGGTCGAGTTTCAGGACGCTAGCGCATGCACTGGTTGCAATGAACGGCACGGTTCAGGCCTCCCCAGAAAGCCTGGCCGACACACGAGCTGTCCCGGCCAGCCGACGAAAAGCGGCAGAACCAGCGACGACATCATCCTCTCATCTGAAAATGAGGAGGTTTACCGCAGCCTCGCTGAGAGACTTCGGAGAGCCGTGCGGCGATGCAAGGATGAGTGATGGTCGCGGGTTGCTGAGCAGATGGAATTTGCCTCGGCAGCTTGTGATCACAAATCACTCCTTAATTCCATCAAAAGTAACTTTCAACGCCTCGCCCATTGCCTTTCATAAATGGAAATATGTTGATCTGCACTCTGCCCTCCAGGAACATGTCTGCGGGTTTTCTGAGCATTTCTGTGAGATCATGACGCGACATGGGGGTGACTCAACTGGGAAGTAGTAGCCACCCCCTGTGAGTGGCTGCTGGAGGTGCCATCTGTAGAGGAAGTAGATAAGACGATCCAGAGCCTGAGACCAAGAAACGGTCTGAGCAGAGAAAAGCTCTCAATCGAACGCCTAATGGAGGGTGGTGTATATCTGCAGGCAAAGCATGCATAATATCATAGCAGCTGTCTTGATCATAGGGCGGATTTCGCAAGATGAATCCCTTGGTTGTCTCCTTGTTTAAGAAGAGTGACCTCACCGATTTAACAACTTCTTCTCCGGGAAAGGGCCTGGCGAGGATTATATCCACAGGCGCCATTATCTCTCTCCGTCTGCTACAGCAGAGGTTTAGGAAATATAAATAAGAACTATATCTCTGATTTATTGTCCCGGTCAAGTAAATATCCTTTCGAAGGTGGTAGTGAGCCGGAGCCTATCCCTACAGACACAGGGCATAGGGGGTAATTTAGTCAGCATGCCAAGTAACTGGGGATTCTGTGAGCCACAGGGATTCTGTGAGCCATGGGGATTCTGTGATCCACGGGGATTCTATGATTCATGGGGATTCTGTGAGTCACAAGGATTCTGTGAGCCACAGGGATTCTGTGAGTCATAGGGATTCTAGAAGCCATGGGGATTCCCTAATGAGTGCCCATCGCAAATCCTTCCAACTAAAACGCACTTTAAACTCACACGTGAGATGAGCGAATTTCAGCGAAAAGCTGAAGTGTTTACGATAAGCGCCTCTATGTGTCACTGGTGATCAGACTGAGACAATAATTCGCTACAACCCGGTATAATCACAGCTCAATCCATGTGAGGCGGTGGATCGATGTGTGAGTCTATGGATCTCTATGTTAGTCTATGGATCTCTATGTTAGTCTATGGATCTCTGTGTGAGTCTATGGACATCTGTGTGATTCTATGGGTCTCTGCGTGAGTTATTAATGACCCGACAAAGACTCTTAATACACTTCAACAAAAACCCCAGGTTAACCACATTCATTCATTCATTATCAGTGCCCGCTTAATACTGTACAGGGTCGCGAGGGGTCGGAGCCTATCCCGGCGGACAGAGGGCGCAAGGCGGTGAAATTCCCAGGATGTGACTCATCGCAGGGCACACTTTTGGAGGGCGGGGGGGGATAATTTACTCAGCAGGCCAATTAGCCTAGGCAGCAGCGTGTCTTTGGACGGTGAGAGGAAACCGGAGTACCCGGCAGAAACCCACACGGACACGGGGAGAGAGAGAGAGAGAACTCGCAAACTCCACACGGAAAGACACCCGAGCCGGGAATCAAACAGGGGACTTTTTGGCAGTGAGGCAGCAGCGCTACTCACTGCGCCACCGTGCCACCCAGGGTTAACCACAGCCCATTCTATGATAGTCTATGTCTCTCTGTGCCAGTCTATGGGTGGGTCTGTCGTTTTAGTTACTTCAGATATTTGAGAACTGCTCTCAATCGATGTTCTTTCAGGTTAGCCATATCGAGTGCTCTAGAAATAACAGCTCCTGGGAGCCATTCTCATACATCGGGCCGTAAAAACCTGCATCACGCCACGCCGTATATTCGTTTGGGTCTCTCGTGTATATGTAAGCTCTGCGTTTCATTAGACTTGGCACAGTGGTGCTGAACAGAAGCTATTGGGGGCACGCCGGTGGCTGGGCATGCGGGCTACATGACCCAGCCAACGCAGCCTCGCCTGCCGGAGTAGCTCAGTGATGGGAACGAGTCCAGATCTTTCAAGGATGTGTGAGCTCCTGACACGCTAATCCAGCCTGGTTAACCCCAGGATGAATCGTAGGCAGGTCGGCCTGAATGTTTCAAACCGGCGCAGATTGTTCCTTTAAAGGGGCCCACGTTTATAACAAGAATAGAGAAAAGAGTTGTGTTTCACTGTGGCTGAGAAGACCAAGAGCTTACTGCGGAGCGACAGATCAGGCAGCTTCAGATAAAGCGTTATACACACTCATACAGACATTCACCCACAGGACGTTTACACACAGCATTGAAAAGACAATGATCCCCTGTATAGCCTTAACAGATTCTATGGTCAAGTGCTGTGCACCAATGGAGGTTGACACGGCACACGAGGAGATGAGTGACCAGCACCGCACTCACAGACACGCAAATACAAGCAGACACTCACAGACTTCACACAGCATTACTTACGCAGCTGATGGAAATATAATGCCGCGCGGATAATGCGCGCTGAGTGTATGAGCGTGTGACGGGTCCGTTTGTGCGTGGGTATGTGCGTGAGTGGGTGGGTGTGTGAGTGGGTAAGTGTGTGAGTGGTTGTGTGCGTGAGAGGGTGAGTGTGTGAGGGTAAATGAGTGAGTGGGTGAGTGGGTGAGCGTGTGATGAGGTATGTGCATGAGTGGGTGTGTGGGTGTGTGAGTGAGTGAGTGAGTGGGTGTGTGGGTGAGTGGGTGGGTGTGTGGGTGGGTAAGTGTGTGAGTGGTTGTGTGCGTGAGAGGGTGAGTGTGTGAGAGTAAATGAGTGTGTGTGTGTGTGAATGAGTGAGTGGGTGAGCGTGTGATTAGGTATGTGCATGAGTGGGTGTGTGGGTGTGTGAGTGAGTGAGTGGGTGTGTGGGTCAGTGGGTGAGCGTGTGAGTAGGTGTGTGCGTGAGCGAGTGGGTGAGTGTGTGTTTAAGCTGCCTGGCCACTCAACACGAAGCTTCTCAGCTGCAGTCATGCCCTTTCTTCTTCTATGCTTGCGAAACGTGTAACCCCTTGGTGGAAGATCTGCGCCGTTTCGAAACTTTCCCGTGGGTCTTCCTACGATCCACCCTGGGTTTAACCAGGTTGGATTTTGTGAGGAGCTCACAAAGTCTCCAAAGATCCGCACAAAGTCCCATTTGTGAACTCTTCCGGCAGGCGAGGTTGCAGTGGCTGGCTCATCTCTAGGCCGAGCGCAGCACAGCCTAGAGGGGAGATGGACTGATGTGGAACAGGAGGACCTCTGGAGCTGAATGGACTTGCTGAGGACCGGTGCCAGCGGTGTCAAGATCGACCTCTGTGGAGGAGGATCGTGAAGGACGCTACGGGGTAGTTGGGGGCAGTCGCAACAACGGAGGGCGGAGGAACGACCCTCACAACAACGAGCGGAGCGCCGGGCGGCTAAAACACAGCAAGTTGGCACAGCAAGGACCACAGATGCTGCGTTTGCCAGTCACCTCAGTCAGGCAACCGATAGCACCTGGGTCTGTCCCTATACCTCTTAACGGCGAGCCTTCGACACGTCAAGCGGCGTGAGTGGGTGGGTGGTTGAGTGCGCGCATGAGTGAGCTGGTGGGTGAGTGTGTATGTGAGTACTAATACGGGTGGGTGAGTGAGTGGGTGGTTGGAGTGTGCGTATGAGTGAGCTGGTGGGTGAGTGTGTATGTGAGTACATATACGGGTGGGTGAGTGAGTGGGTGGGTGGTTGAGTGCGCGCATGAGTGAGCTGGTGGGTGAGTGTGTATGTGAGTATTTAAACGGGTGGGTGAGTGAGTGGGTGAGTGCCGGGTGGGTGTGTGAGTGGGTGCGTGCGTGCGCGAGTGGCTGAGCGAGTGGGTCAGCGGAGTAAGCAGGCCAGCCAATGCGTGGGCGAACACGCACGCGGTTGATGGAAACATAATGCCGCGTCCACTGATCCGGAAAGAAACTTCTGCTGCCAAAATTCGGACCCGGTCACGAGCACCACGCAGGATCCCTCCTGCTCGCTCGCGTCTCTCCACAATGGGACGTCTCACGGACTTTGGGAAACGAGGTCAACAACGGTAGAGGTGGGATGACTGGAGGGTGGGGGGGGGTGCTTAAGGGGGGTGGAGGGGGATCGGTCCCACGCATCGCTGTATTGATCCGCCCCATGCTTGGGTAGAATTCTCAGCGATTAAACACAGAGATTTAATGCCCACAGGGAGGTGTCAGTCAGCAGTCCGTCACTGCGACACACGCACGCACGCGCGAACGCACTGAGCCAAAGGTAAAGGTACCCCGTACAGCCCCAACAGACTGGAGGGTCAAGTGCTATGAACTAGTAGTGCCGATAAAGGCCGGCACGGCACACGAGGCGGTGGAGAGCCTACACCACACAACAACCAGGTGGTAATTTGAGTCTGAGTCAACCTAAAGGAGGCCGTAAGCGGATCTCGGGTCGCTGGGTTTGTAGTTAACCCCTGATCTCCCCCTCCCCCCACACGCACACCCAAGCACCCCCACGCGCGATGTATGCACGCACACCCCTACCCATACACACGCACACACGTCCACACACACACACACACACAAACCCCCACCCCGCATGTATACGCACACCTACACACACGCGCTCACACACACACACGCGCACACACGCACTCACACACACACACGCACTCACACACTCACACACACGCGCACTCACACACACGCGCTCACACATACGCACACACACACTCACACATACACACACACACGCTCACGCGCACTCACACACACGCACACACACGCGCACTCACACATACGCTCACACACACACGCGCGCGCGCGAGGCAGCAGCCGCTGCTAATGAGACTCGCGGGGAGAAGCAGGACGAGCGGTCGGTATCCCAGCCTCCTCGTGTGTGTGTGTGCGTGTGTGTGTGCATGTGTGTGTGTGAGCGTGCGTGTGCGTGTGTGTGCGCGTGCGTGCATGTGGCCCAGCGGTTAGCGCGCAGGGCCGCAAACCCGGCCACCCGAGTTCGAATCCCGCTCACGGCCAACACCAGTGACTATTTTCTGGACCGGTCCTGGGCTTCCGCTAGGTCGACTCAGCCTCAAATAAGTACCTGGTGCAATGTGAAAATATTGCCACCAGGGAAACAAAGGCGGCGGGGTGTGGTGTTGTTCACCCACCCCCTCTTGTGCCGTGTCGACCTTCATAGGTGCGCGCTAACGGCACTTGACCCTACAGTCTGTTAGTGCTATATGGGGGGTCTTTGTCATTGTTCGTGTGTGTGACTGGCAAAACAACCGCCTTCCTCCTCGTGGTGCCAGTCGATAACGCTTGGTTACTGCGGCCAGGGGGGGGCTCTAGACGGGTGAGGGGGTCTGATAACTGCCCCCCACCTTCAATTTAATTACCACTCAACCACGTAAAGAAAATAAGAAACTTGAGTTTGTGCCGGAGGCCCCGGGAGGACAAGCGCGCTTATGACGTCCCATGGACAAACCCCATTTGGCGGAGCCAGGAGACTGAGTTCCCACCCCCGGAGTTCCTCCAGAAACAACAAAAGCCGCTAAGTGTGGCCACGTGGAATGTCCGAACGCTCGTTGCGGAGGAGAGGTTGCCACTACTCTATCGAGAGCTGGACCGGTACCACCTGGACCGCTGTGGGATACAGGAGGTCCAATTAACTGGTTCTGGCTCCAGCCAGCGGGAGGGGTGGATAATCCTCCATTTGGGAAAGAAAACTGCCAAGCAATAAGGAGTGGCGCCTGTGAGTCCCAGTAGCCTGGGGACTCACAGGTGTGGGAACCTGTGAGCCCCAGGCTACTGTGGGCTCGCCTCGCTATGAATGGGAGGCGAGGGATGGTGGTAGTGGTGGTGACTTACGCTCCCACTGAAGATGAACATCATTGGAGGGATGCAGGTAAGGTCGATGAGTCAGATGTCTTCTATTACTTCCTGTCTAAGGTGGTAGTTAAAGTGCCCCTTTGGGATAGAGTCATACTGCTCGGTGACTTTAATGCCCGAGTGGGTCATAATGCAGACGTCTGGGCTGGAGTGATTGGAAAGCATGTGCCAGATCAGCTCAACAACAGTAGGAAGCTGCTAGATTTCTGCACAGCCCATGGGCTCATAATAACCAACACACTGTTACGTCAACGGCACAACCACACAACATCTTTGGTGCATGCCAGATCCAAGCAAGAATATCTAATGGACTACATAGTGGCGGAGCAGTGGATGCGGGCCCATGTCATTGACACCAAGACCTACCGAGGAGCTGATCTGACCTCTCACCATCGGCTTGTCATCTCTAAGATCCGCCTGCCATTCTTCCACAGCAGTGATGGGCGTCCACCAAGGAACCCATTCAAACCCACAGTTGCCTGGTCTCGACTCGCTGCTGAAAGCTGTAAAAAGGAATTTCAACATCGTTTGCAGCTGGGGCTGACATCGTCCCCCACTCCCCCTGATGCCAAGGGGAAATGGGTAAGGTTTATGGCTGTGGCTCACACAGCTGGAATGGCTGCACTGGGTACATGGTTCAGATCTCCCCAGAAACCCTGGCTGATGGAGGAGGTGTTCCAGCTGGCCGAGAGAAAACGGCAGGCGCACTCCCACCACCTGCAACATCCTACACCTGAAAACGAGGAGGTCAACCGCAGCCTTCACTCGGAGGTTTCAGAGAGCTGTGCGGCTTTGCAAGGATGAGTGGTGATTGCGGGCTACTGAGGAGATGGAGTCTGCCTCGGTAGCCCGTGATCAAAAATAACTCATTAGCTCCATCAGAAGATTGACTTGCAACGCTGCATCGATGACCCATCTTAAAGGGGAAAATGGTGACCCGATCTCCGACCCCCAGGAACAAGTTTGCCGAATTGCAGAGCATTTTTGTAAGGTCTTAGGGGAGGAAAACAACCCCCCCCCCCCTCGGATCAGAAAACATCGTGGTACAACATGAGGGTGACCTTACTGGGGCTGTGGTGCCTCAGATAATGGAAGAAGTAGCCACACCCTGTGAGTGGCTGGCAGAGATGCCGCTTATAGAGGAAGTACGTGAGGCAATCCAGAGCCTGAGACCAGGAAAAGCACAGGGCAAAGATGACCTTCCAAGCAAAATGCTGAGGGAAGGTGGTGCTTGTCTGCAGAATGCCATGTATGACATGATTAGAACCGTCTGGAGCACAGGAAGGGTCCTGCAAGAATGGAAGGGTGGCCTAGTGGTCCCCCTCTTTAAGACGGGGAACCACACCAATTGTAATAACTACAGGGGCATCTCGCTCCTCAGTGTGCCGGGAAACGTCCTGGCAAGAATCATTCAACATCGCCTTGCCAGGCATGCTGAGGAGAGGCTTGTGGAACCCCAATGTGGTTTCAGGTCGGGGCAGTCTTGCACAAACGCCATATTATCAATCCGATTGCTACAGCAGAAATGTAAGGAATTCCAACAGAACCTTCATCCCTGCCTTATTGACCTGGTCAAGGCCTAATATACCATAAGTAGACCAGGGCTGTCGATTGTTCCTCGTGCTTTCGGGATCCCCGACACCCTGCTCACCATCATTAAGGACCTTCATGAGGGTGGGCAAGCCCGGGTAAGTTACGTGGTCAAAAGTCGGAGCCATTCCCTGTTCACCTTGGGGTGCGACAGAGATGCCCTCCTAGCTCCTACATTATTCAACATCGCTTTTGACCACGAAGTTCGAGAGGCTTTCCATGGATGTTCCAGTGGAATTTCCATCTAGCATAGGTATAATGGGAAGCAGATCGATGCCTGGATGCGATCAAGGGATGGTTCCCTATTGGCCAACCGTCTTATCTATGCCGACGATTTGGTGATTGCTGCTCATTCTGAGGAGGGGTTGGGGGCTCTGCTGTTGAACCTGGAGAACGCCACAAACAGGTAGAGTCTTACCATCAGTCCCACCAAAACCAAGCACCTGTCTGGATATTTAGTGCCACCGAATACTCCACATCCTCAGCTCTCCATGAGTGATGGGGCAGTTGTGGAGACAGTGGAGAAGTTTATAAACCTAGGCAGTGTGCTTATGGCCGGTTCCGATTTGACAGCGGAGGTCTCGCTCCGAATCAGTCGGGCAGCATTATCGTTTCATCGGCTAAGTAACGCTATGTGGAAGCTGCCTGCCCTGTCGCTCCACACGACGCTTCGGGTCTTCTCAGCTGCAGTCATGCCCTCTCTTCACTATGCTTGCAAAACGTAAACCCCACTAGCGGAACATCTGCGCCGTCCTGAAACTTCCGGCTGGCCTGCCTACGATCCATCCTTGGTTTAACAAGGTTGGATTTTGTGAGGAGCTCACAAATTCCCGAATGAGCTGGAAAAAGTCCCACTAGTGAGCTCCTCCAGCAGCCAGCATGCCCAGTATGAAGTCGACATGTCCAAGCAGTTGCTGTTTGGCCAGATAGAGGGGGCTAAACGGGCACGGCACGGGCTGGAGAAGAGATGGACTGATGTGGCACAGGAGGACCTGGAGCTGAGTGGACTCGCTGAGAGACCGGTACCAGCGATGTCAAGATCGACCTCTGTGGAGGAGGATCGCGAAAGATGCTACGGGGCAATTTGAGGTGGATCCCTCCAAAAACAACGGAGGGCGGAGGAGCGACGCTCACAACAACGAGCGGAGCGTTGGGCGGATAAAACACAACAAGTTTGCACAGTAGGGAGCATATGTGGTCATCTGCTCGTCATCTCAGTCAGGCGACCCTTAACACCGGGGTCCGTCCCGTGACCTGCTGTCAGCGAACCTTCGACTCTTCACGTGGCTGCAAGGTGCACATGGCCTGGCACAGGCGCCGTGGTGGCCACTTAGTGGCGAATGATGGTTGTTGTGCGCGTGTGCGCGTGTGTGTGCACGTGTGTCTGTGTGTCTATCTCTGTGTATCTGCGGATTTGTCTCCGTGTGTCTATGTGTCACGTTCTGTGTCTCTATCTTCATGTGTGTCTGCGTCTGTCTGTGTATGTCTCTCCATTAGACGTTTCAGGCAATAGTCCTTCTGCATATGCCATAGAGAGACGAGTGGCGAGACAGGACGAGTTAGAGGGACGCTACACGTGTGTTGCCGCATGGGACCAGATGAGAAGAACATTTAAAGATGTTTCCAGACGAACAATTTATAAATCGACGCGTGGCTTGTCACACGCACAGAATTATTACTCCCTAATAGTAGCTATCAAGTCACATATCTCCCCTTCAGTAAACACAAGATATTTATTCCTGAATCAACTAATTTATATTCAAGGTACATTTTTTTAATGTTTCTGTCGGATTGCATTGTGGGTAGGGCTATTAAAACGACGTCACTGGAGAAACGCGTTCCATGTCAATCCGCGACGCATCTTGTACCGGGTCGAAGAGAGCTGGAGCCTATCCCCGCAGACGCAGGGCGCAAGACAGTGTTATACCCATGACCGGACGCCAGTCCTTCACAGGGCACCATGGAAAATTGCAGGCGAGTTAATTTAGGCAGCGTGTCTTTGGACTGTGGGAGGAAACCGGAGTATCTGACCAAAAGTCAATGCAGACACGGGGAAGAAATCACGCGAACTCCACACAGAGAGGCTGCACCCGAGGCGGGGATCGAACTCGGGGATTCTTGTTGTGAGGCGACAGCGCTACGCGCAGTACTGTACCGACCGCCTTTGTCTCCCCGCTGCTGATTTCTACCCACTGCACCAGGTACTCGCTTGAGGCTCAGTCGCCCTGGGAGAGACCCAGGACCGGTGTCACTCTTGTTGGTCGTAAACAATCGCCTGGTTCGTGGCGCAATTCGCTTTTACCACTGGTTCCACCCCCCCTCCTCCCGTCACACAAGGCAATCCGCTAAGTGATTCCCACTGCACGGGACGCATTGACATCCCGTCGCCTGGCAACGCCGCCTCCATGAACATTGGCGGATGGAGGAGATGGACAGACAAGGTAGGCTGGCAGAGCTCGGGCAACCAATGTGGTTCGAGGACCGTGTGTTACTGCCTATCATCTGCTTGGTTTTTTTTGTCTGTGGGTACTCTCGTTTCCTCCCACAGTCCAAACACACGCTGCCCAGGTGACCTGGCCTGTTGGCGAGATCACCGCGGTGGGCCAGCCTTGCCACACGCCTGCCGCACTCGCGGGCTGAACCACGAAGCGACCGAGTGGATTGAAGGGTCATCCGCTGACCCCCAACGAGAGAAGGGTCTGGGG
>JAZEWT010000032.1:1345595-1358961 GCA_036362905.1 Mordacia mordax | reverse complement strand
GGGGGAATCTGTCAGCCCCCCCGGCCCCCTCCCCCCCCGAGCCCTACGATTTCACCCGTTCTCCCTCTCTTTCCACTCTTTCCCATCGCACCAATCTCGCGCGCTCTCTCCCTCCCCGTCTAGTCCCATGCTTCCCTCTTTCTTTGGCTCCAGATAGGCGCGTTCCTCATCTCTCGTTCTCTCTCCCTTCTGTGGGACCCTCTCCCAGGTTCGTGCTCACCCCCGCCCCACCCCTCTCTTTTCTTCTCCGTGTCCCTCCCGTTCGCTCTCTCTTCTCCACCGTCTCCCTCTCCCACTCTCCCTCCCGCACTCTCTCTTCCTTCTCTCCCGCTCTCACAGCGCCCTTGTTAGGAAAGTCCTTGCAAGGGCATTCCTAATATCGCTGGCGAACACTGGGAGGCAAGCGCCCGGCGGGCGGACTGCGTCCAGCGCGGTGCTGCAAATGCGCCGCGATTTTGTTACGTACCGTGGCGTCCGCAAAGCCAAATCTCCACATCGGCACAAGCACAGATAACAAATAAAGTCAACGTATTTGTCGATAACCACAGGCGATATATGTGTTACAAACATATTCATAACTCTCGGCAATGTTGGTTGCTTCCGCCTTCAATAGATCCACCGGCAAGTGAGGGTGGTGGGGGGCGCGTGGCGGCGCCGTGACAGATGGGAGGGGGTCATGGGGGGGCTGGCGGAGTTGAGGGGGGGGGCTGATGGGGCGAATCAGGGCGCCCGTTCGACAGACTCCCGTATCCCACGGACTCAATGCGCTTAAACGCCCCGAGCGCCGTCCCGAACATCGCTCGCTCGATCCAAGACGCGAGGACGCGAGCGGGAGCAACTCTCGTCACGTTAATTGGCACTAATTGGAGGCGCGGCACGCACGCGGGGTGGCGGCCCTACGCTTCCTCGGCGTTAGCGCGCGCGATCACGGTCACGGGCCCGCACGGATGGATTCAAGAATTCACCGCTCCGTGGATTCATCTCGTCGTGCGCCTCGCGGGCCCGTTTGCAGTGAAGAGGAAGACGCGGTTGTTAGGGGGTTGTTGCTACCTCTGAGGAGCAAAACCGGGGACATCTCGTGCAATGGATGAAGAGAACGAGAGGGGTGGGGGGAGGGGGACTCTTCCACGTGTAACTGGAGAAAAAAAAACCCAAACCATCCGGACTATGAACGATGACATTCTAGGAAAGCGTGCGGGTTTCTAAGAACAGCTGCCTGACAAAAGGAGGAGGATTCCGGGAAAATTGGGGGCGGGTGGGGGAGTAAAGGGTAGAGAGGAGAGAGTAGAGGAAAAAGGGCAGAGGGGAGAGGGCAGAGGGGAGGAGAGAGTAGAGGGGAGAGTACGGAGGGGAGACGGTAGAGAGGAGATGGTTAAGGGAGGGCGTGACACCTAGTTTGAAAGATGGAACAGAAAAAGGGGACCTTTTTAATTTCATTTTTTGAAAAGCTGAAATGATGATGAAGTTCGGAAATAATGAGCTGGCGTTGTAACTGATCAGCAATAAATAACAAAAAGGAAAGGTGGCAACCCGGATCGGTCCTGAATGCGGGACGCATCGAGTTGTGAATCCACGATCCTGAAGCGGGTTCTCTTTCCACTCGGGAGGATCCGGAGTTCCCGACGTTGGGCGACTTCCTCCCCAAAGCGCCATCACTACCATCATCATCACCATCATCACCACCATCATCATCACCATTATCACCACCATCATCATCACCATTATCACCACTTCTATCATCATCATCACCACGACCATCATCATCACCATTATCACCACCATCATCACCATCATCACCACGATCATCATCACCATTTTCACCACTAGTATCATCATCACCATCATCACCACCACCATCATCATCACCATCATCACCACCATCATCATCACCACCACCATTATCACTACCACCATCATAACCACCATCATCACCATCATCACCAACATCATCATCACCATCATCACCACCATCATCACTTCCATTATCACTACCATCATCACCACTATCACCACCACCATCATCATCACCATTATCACAACCATCATCATCACCATTATCACCACTTCTATCATCATCATCACCACGACCATCATCATCACCATTATCACCACCATCATCACCATCATCACCACGATCATCATCACCATTTTCACCACTAGTATCATCATCACCATCATCATCACCATCATCACCACCATCATCATCACCACCACCATCATTACTACCACCATCATAACCACCATCATCACCATCATCACCAACATCATCATCACCATCATCACTTCCATTATCACCACCATCATCATCACCATCATCACCACGATCATCATCACCATTATCACCACTACTATCATCATCACCACCATCATCATCACCACCACCATCATCAATACCATCATTACCACCATCATCATTACCACCATCATCACCACCACCACCACCATCACCACCACCATCACTACCATCATCGCTACCATCATCATCACCACCACCACCACCATCATCACCACCACCATCACCACCACCACCATCACGACCACCACCACCATCATCACCAACATCATCATCACCACCATCAACACCATTATCACCACTTCTATCATCATCACCACCATCATCATAACCACCATCATCATCACCATCATCACCATCATCACTTCCATTATCACCACCATCATCATCACCATCATCACCACGATCATCATCACCATTATTACCACTACTATCATCATCACCACCATCGTCATCACCACCATCATCACCACCACCATGACCACCACCACCATCACTACCATCATCGCTACCATCATCATCACCACCACCACCATCATCATCACTACCATTATCACCACATCACCACCATAATCATCACTATTATCACCATTACTATCATCATTACCACCATCGTCACGTCAGGTGCCGGACGCTCGCCGCTGACTGAAGGTCACGGGACAGACACAGGTGCCAGCGGTTGACTGCTGTGACAGTCGCGTGTGGAAGAGGAGGTCACGGCACAGATGTAGGTTCCACGAGCGCACCGCTCGCTGTGGCTGGAGGAACCTCCTGCACTTCCCACTCTGCCAACTCATCATCATCATCATCGCCATTATCAATACCCGCTTAATCCTGTCGGGGGTCGCGAAGGGCCGGAGCCTATCCCGGCAGATTCGGAGCGCAAGGCGAGGCTATACCCAGGACATGACTCCAGTTTATCGCAGGGCACTGGAGGCAACTTACTCAGCAGGTCAATCAACCGAAGACAGTGGCGTGTCTTTGGACGGTGTGAGGAAACCGGAATACCCGCGGTAACCTACGCGGACACGGGGAGAGATAGAACTCGCAAGCTCCACACAGAGAGGCATTCGAGCCGAGAATCAGACCCTCGTCCTTCCTGCTGCGCCGCACTACTCTGCCAACTCGCTGAGTTTTATCCGCCCGACGCTCCGCTCACTGTTGTGAGTGGAGCTCTTCCGCTGTTGCTGCTGCGGGGCGACTGCCTGCAACTGCCCAGCAGCGTCCTTCACGAACATTTACGAACCTTATCATCGTCGCCATCATCATCATCACCACCGTCCGGTCAGTTTGGTTTTTTTCATTTAATCTGGAAGGAATCGTTGAGCTATGTAGCTCTTTTTAACAGTTGTCCAGTGGGGAAGGCTAAGCAATTTTTTATATAGAAAATACATTTGTCGATAAAAGCCACCTGATACACTTAAACTTAACACTAAAACATAAAACATGTGATTGTAATGATGTAGGTTTTCATGGCTCGATGCATGATGATTGCTTCGAAAAGCTTCTCTCCCGGGACAGCCGCGAGGTGGAGAGAGGAAGCGATCGACGCGGCTGTTCCGAGAGAGCAGCTTATCGAAGCAATCATCAAGCTGGTGATTGTAGATTATTTAATAAATTGTACAAGATAGGATTCGGATTATTAACTATGTCTTCTCTCGCCACCTCACCTCCGATTCTACTCCCTTCTCCCCCTTCCCGATTCCCGCACCACGATTCGATTACCGACATTATGGGGCCTGATAAAAAAACACACAGTGGCTTTGCGTTTCTTTCATTCGTGGAGTTTCGTTCGTTCCGTCTCGCACGCCGCGTCTCTCTTCCATGCAGAAAGGAGCATTAACATTTAATTTCCAATCACGGGCGCCGCATTCTATTCTCACCGCATGACTCGGCCGCCCACCTAACGCGGAAACGAGGGCTTATTCATTTAGTCCAACATTATTTTGATTTATTACCAAATATGTATCAGCCTCCCGCAAACATATATCGCCCCCCTGCCCCCCAGATTCAGCTTGACACTAACCGTGGATGCCTAGCAACCGTGGAACGTTAAAGCAGGGAGACCCTGGCAGCAGTGCTGAACTTCAGATCTGTTCACCAAGGGAGACCTTAGCAGGAGTACATTGGAACACGCGAACCTCTCTATCGCCATACCGTTACGAGCCATGGGAGGGATCCTCTGAAAACCAGATATACAGGAGTGAATGAGGGTTTCCACCGCTCCATGTGTTATGGGAATCGCTCTCAAGGGCTGCTTTTTCGGGATAGCCGCTTAGAGCGTTCCTCCTCTCTCTTTCGCCTCCCACCTTCGAGGTATCATCAGGCACGTTGCCTGGGGGAAACGTCGCGACAGAGAGATGACGGACGCTCGACACGGATATCGCGAAAGAACAATTGTCGCAAACCAGAGTTACGCTTCCTCCGACGACACGCGCGCTCCCGCGACAGTGGATGGAGAGGGGAGCGGTGGGAAAGGGAGAGGTGGGGGGGAGAGATGGAGAGGCAAGGGATGGACTGGAGAGTGTTGAAGAGGGGTGGGGAGGGGACCGGTGGACAGGGGAGAGGTGGGGGAGATGAGTTGGGAGAGCAGGGATGGAAAGGTAAGAGATGGGCTGGAGAGTGTTGAAGAGGGGTGGGGAGGGGAGGGGTAGAGAGGAGTGAGGAGAGGCGGAGTGGGGAGGGTAGGGAGGGTAGGGAGGGGAGCGGTGGAGTGGGGTGGAGAGCAGAGGGGTAGGAGTGCGAGTCGGGAGGGAGTCATTAATCCACACACCCTTGAGGAAACTTGCGTCCCGTGCACAGGGATTCACGCTGGGAAACTAAGCCTGCTGTATCGTGTGCCTGTATGTGTACGTGTATACATGTGTGTGTGTGTCTGCGTGTGTGTGTACGTGTGCGTACGTGCGCGTGCGCGTGTGTGTGTATGTACGTGTGCGTGTATGTACGTGTGCGTGTATGTACGTGTGTGTGTGAACGTGTGCGTATGTGTATGAGGTGTTCAAGCTAGCCGAGAGAAAACTACAGGCCCACTCCCACCGCCTACAACATCCCACGCCCGAGAACGAGGAGGTTTACCGCAGCCTTCGCTCGGAGGTTCGGAGAGCTGTGCGGCGTTGCAAGGAGTGGTGGTCGCGGACTGCTGAGGAGATGGAGTCTGGCCTCGGTAGCTCGTGATCAAAAATCACTCTTTACTTCCGGCAGAAAACTGACTTGCAACGCTGCACCGATTACCCTTCTTAAAGGGGAAAATGGTGATCCAATCTCCGACCCCCAGGAACAAGTTTGCAGATTTGCAGAGCATTTCTGTAAATTCATGGGGAGGGGAACCCCCGCGGATCAGATTACACCTTGGTACAACATGAGGGTGACCGTGCTGGCGCTGTGGTACCTCAGAAAATGGAAGAAGTAACCACACCCTGTGAGTGGCTTGCGGAGATGCCACTTATAGAGGCAGTACGTAAGGTGATCTCGCGCCTGAGACCAGGAAAGCACTGGGCAGAGATAATCTTCCAAGCGAAATGCTGAGGGAAGGTGGTGCCTGTCACCAGATTTCCCTGTACGACATCATTACAACTATCTGGAGCACAGGAACGGTCCTGCAAAAATGGAAGGATGCCTTAGTGGTCCCCCTCTTTAAGAAGGGGGACCACACCGATTGTAAAAACTACAGGGGCTTCTCGCTCCTCAGTGTGGTGGGAAAGGTCCTAGCAAGGATCATTCAACATCGCCTTGCTTGGCACGCTGAGGAGAGGCTTGTGGAACTCCAGTGTGGTTTCAGGCAGGGGCGGTCTTGCACAGACGCCAAATTATCTGTCCGGGTGCTACAGCAGAGATGTAAGGAATTCCAACAGAACCTGTATCAGTGCTTAATTGACCTGGGTAAGGCCTACGATACCATCAGTAGGCCAGGGACGTGGATTGTTCTTCGTGCTTTCGGGGTCCCTGACACCCTACTGACCATCATTAAGGACCGTCATGAGGGTGGGCAAGCCTGGGTAAAGCTACGTAGTTGGGAGTCAGAGCCATTTCCTGCTCACCTTGGTGTGCGACAGGGATGTCCTCTAGCTCCTACATTATTCAACATCTTTTTGACCACTTAGTTCGAGAGGCTTTCCATGGATATTCCAGTGGAATTACCATCTGGTACAGGTACAATGGGAGGCTGATCGATGCCCGGGTGCGGTCAAGGGTTGGCTCCATATTGGCCAACCATATTATATATGCCAATGATTTGGTGATTGCTCTGCTGTTGAACTTGGAGAACGCCACAAAAAGGTTGGGTTTTACCATCAGTGCCACCAAAACAAAGAACCTGTCTGGGTATTTCGTGCCACCAGATACTCCACCTCCTCAGCTCTCCATAAGTGATGGGGCAGTTGTGGAGACAGTAGTTTCTATACCTAGGCAGTGTGCTTATGGCCGGTTCCGGTTTGACAGTGGAGGTCTCGCTCCGAATCAGTCGGGCAGCATGATCGTTTAATCGGCTACGTAACGCTATGTGGAAGCTGCCTGGCCTGTCGCTCCACACGAAACTTCGGATCTTCTCAGCTGCGGTCATGCCCTCTCTTCTCTATGCTTGCGAAACGTGGACCCCCCCTGGCAGAACATTTGCGTCATCTTGAAATTTCTGGCTTGCCTGCCCACGATCCATCCTGGGTTTAACCAGGTTGGCTTGTGTAAGGAGATCACAAATTCTCTAAATATCTGGACAGGGTCCTATTGGTGAGCTCCTCCGGCAGGCGAGGATGCCGTGGCTGAGTCATGTAGCTCGCATGCCCAGCCACCGCATGCCCAAGCAGTTGTTGTTTGGACGGATAGAGAAGGGGATAAATGGGTGCATTCCGACCTGGAGAAGAGATGGACTGATGTGGCTCAGGAGGACCTGGAGCTGAGTGGACTTGCTGAAGACTGGTACCGACGGTGTCAAGATCGACCTCTGTGCAGGAGGATCGTGAAGGACGCTACGGGGCAATTGGAGGCAGTCGCCCTCCAACAACAACGGAGGGGGATGAGCGACACTCACAACCACGAGCGGAGCGTCGGGCCGCTAAAACACAGCAAGTTGGCACAGGAGGAAGCATAGGTGGTGCATCTGCAGGACATCTCAGTCAGGCAACCCATAATACATGTGTCTGTCCGGTGACCTGTCAGCGAGCCTTCGACACTTCACGTCGCTTCAAAGTGCATGTTGTCTGGCACTGGCGCCGTGGTGACGTCACCGCCACTAAGTGGCGAATGATGGTTGTTGTTGTTGTGTCCCGAGTTCGAATCCCGCTCACGGCGAACACCAGTGACGTTGTTCTGAACTGGTCCTGGGCCTCCCCTAGGTCGACTCAGCCTCAAGTGAGTACCCAGTGCAATGTGCAAATATTGCTATTCGGAAGACAGGTGGCCTGGCGCGCTGCTGGTGACCCACCTTTTCGTGTGTCGTCTCCACCTTTCTAAGTGATCATTAAAGGCCCTTGACCCTACAGTCTGTTGAGGATATGCGGTTGTTCTTTGTTTTTGTAATGCAGGAGCAGAGCGCGCTGAACCCCGGCTCGTGGGAGCGGTGGCGCAGTGGTTAGCGCACTACGCAACGAACTCCGGAGAACCGCACTCGATAATCACTCACGACCAATTACAGTGACAATTACAATAACTGAATTTGTCCCGGGCCTCCGCTAGGTCGACTCAGACACAAATGAGTCGATTGTGTGTAAACATCAACACGGGGAGACAAAAGCGGCCGGGTGTGGTGCTGGCCACCTACCCCCTCGTTTCCGTGCCAGCCTTCATAGGCACTCGATAAGAACACTTGACCCAAGAGCGTTGCAGGCTCGACGGGGCTTCTTTGCCTTGGTGTTCCTGAGGTCGCTTCAGGGCCACGTTATGCGTCGTCTTTAACGAGCGCGTCTCCATGGCGTTGCTATCTGGGTTTGCGTCGGGTACGGGTCGGGTTCGGCTTGGGTACGGTACGGGTACGGTTCGGGTACGTGTCGCGTATGGGTTGTGTCTGTGTCTGGGACGGGTCCGGGTCAGGTACGAGTCGGATGCGGGTCTGGGTCTGGATCGGGTATGGCACGCGTTCGGGTCATGTACGGGTCGGGTTCGGGTCGGGTTCGGGTCGGGTCCGGGTCTGGTCCGGGTACGAATGGAGTCTGGCTTGAATGATGATTATGCAAATTTTGTTCGTGAACAATGGACACAACTTTATTGTTGGATCATTATTAATAATCACGATAAAGCCAATTAGTAACAGAATCATTTCTTATGGGCGGCATGGTGGCCCAGTTGGAAGCGCTGTCACCTCACAGCAAGAAGGTCCCGGGTTCGAATCTCGGCTCGGGTGCCTTTCTGTGTGGAGTTTGCATGTTCTCTCCCCGTGTCCACATGGGTTTTTGCCGGGCACTCCGGTTTCGTCCCACAGTCCAAAAAACATGCTGCTGCATAGGTTAATTGGCTTGCAGACTAAATTTGCCTCAGTGCTCGGTGATGGACTGGCGTCCCATCATGGGTATACCCCCTGCCTTGAGCCCTGTGTCTGCCCAGATAGGCTCCGGCTCACCGCGACCCTGTACAGGACTAAGCGGTTCTGACAATGAGATGAGATAATTTCTTATTACTATAAAAACATCAACAATTCTGCATCAGCCGTGCGGTTGTGGCTACGCACGTGGCCTGTCGCCCAGCAAAGCATCTTGTTAATGACGATTAAAATCATTATCGTCATCACCAGGGCACCAGGCTCTCGCTTTCCCTAATTAACTTGATGATGCGTCCAATATCGGAGGCGAACCCTCGTCGATGAGAGGCGAAGAGGAACGCTCACCACGTCTATCAAAAAAATTAGAGCATCTCATTAAGAGCGATTCTCACGCTATCCCCTTTACGTTTCAAAACAATCTGCGGTTGCGCTCGCGACAGCTATCGCTGCGCAGATTTCTAATTCATAGGCTCTCGACAGACAGCGGTGGTGGCGGCTCACGCCGGTAGTGGGAGCCACGCGCAGCCGCCCCACCACCGGCCCCCCCTCCTCTCTGTCCGCTCCTACTCTCATTACGCCAAACGTCAGCTCTAGCGATGTCTGATAATGTCGCTGTCCTGCAAATGTGCGAACATTTAATTTTATTTAAATGCCAAATGTATGCGCTTGTGTGCGCGTGCGTGTGTGCGCGTGGTTGTGTGCACGTGCGTGTGTGCTGTGTATGTGTGCTGTGCGTGTGTGTGCTTGTGCGTGTGTGTGTGCGTGCCGGATCGCTCACTAGCATTGCCGTCGCTGCTGCTGCTGAATTGGTGACAAATTGGCCCCTTTTGTCGACGTGAAGACTTGTGATTACCGGTTGTGTCGGGTGGAGGGGAGTGTACGACGCAAATTTTAACTCATGCCACCTGATTGAAAAATGTAAATTATGAATCAGAATCCATCATCATTGTTTTCCCGATAGCGGTGAGAAAACGTTCGTGAACCCTTGAGAATCGTTTACATTTATGCATAAATTTTGCCTAAAATGTGCTCAGATATGCATCTAAGGCCTACTCATAGATTAAGGAAATCTGATTAAACAAGTAGCATAGGTAAACAAACACTCGCTTTATCATTTACTTATTGAGTAAAACGATTCAGCAGTCAATTTCCTTGATAGAAAACGTGTGTGAACCTCTCGGTTAATGAGCTCAATTAAGGGAGTAATTGGAGTCCAGTTATTTCAATCAATGGGATGACAATCAGCAGTGAGTTTGGGTGGACCTGCCCGACATGAAAAACGTAAACTTTGGTAGTCGCCATCATAGTACCGAGGACCTTAGGAGAAGAGGTGGCGATGTTCATTGGTCTTGAACAGAGTTATAAAATAATTTCCAAGATGTTGGACTCCACCAATCCGCGTCAGGTTGATAATGTAGAAAATAAGCAAATTCAAAACCATTGTTACTCTATCGTCCTACGAAAATCACTCCAAGAGCAAGGCGTCCAATAATCCAGGTCACGAAAACCGCCGGTGTAATGTATTAGGTTCTGCAGGCTTCTTGCGTTGGCCAATGCTAGTGTTCATGAGTCTACCCTCAGGAAAATACTGAACAAGAATGGTGCGCATGGGAAGTAAGCAATAGGAACCCACTGCTCTCGGAAAATAACATTTCCATCTGTCTCAAGTTTTTCATGGATCACCTGGATAATACTATTGGAAAAACGCTCTGTGGACAGATGAGTCGAGAGTGGAAATGTTTGGCTTAAATGAGAAACGTTATGTTTGTCAAAAAGCCAAACACTGCACTCTAACACACGAACCTTATTCCAACCGCAAAGCACGGTGGTGGAGTATCATGGTCTGGGACTGCTTTACAACCTCAGGACCCGGACGGCCTTCATCATTGACGGAACGTTGAATTCTTGATTGTACCAGCAAATTGTACATGAGAATGTGAGGGCATCTGTCAGGGGGGTGAAGCTGAACAGAAAGTGGGTCACGCAGCAAAAGAACGGGGTTCTAACCACACAAGTTAATCTACAACAGGACGGCTGAAGCGGAAGAGATTTCGCATTTTGGAATGGCCAAGTCAAAGTCCAGATCTGGATCCAATTGAAATGTTGTGGCAGAACCTGAAGCGAGCAGTTCATGCAAGAAAGCCCAGAAATGTATTTGAGTTAAAGCAGTTCTGTAACGAATAACTGGGCAAAATCCTTCCAATACGATGTGCAGGATTGATCAACAGTTACACGAAACATTTGGTTGAATGTATTGCTGATCGAGGGGAGCCAACAGTAATTGAATGTAAATGTTCACGTCGTTTTTTTGACAAATAAATGGAATGTTGATTTCATTTTCTTAATAAGTGAATGCAAAATCAGATTGTAACGTGGGCTATTTGATTTGTCAGGTTCTCTTTATAGATCATTGGGACTTAGATGACGATCCGTTCACATTTTAAGTCAAATTTACGCAGAAATACAGAAAATTCTAAAGGATTGACGAACTGATCTCACAGCTTTAGACCCCATTATAATCACGTTTATTATTATTATTA
Source organism: Mordacia mordax (assembly GCA_036362905.1). Classification (NCBI taxonomy): domain Eukaryota; kingdom Metazoa; phylum Chordata; class Hyperoartia; order Petromyzontiformes; family Petromyzontidae; genus Mordacia; species Mordacia mordax. The sequence continues at coordinate 1,347,662 of JAZEWT010000032.1, read as the reverse complement.
ATTATTATTTGGCAGCTTTGTGACATCCACAGATATCCCGACAGAAGAGCTATGGACAGGAATTCCCATGCATCAGGCAGTGAATATGTACATCACTACATCAAAATATAAGGTTTCTTGAAAGACCTACGTGTTAAATGATACATTCAATCAGGGTTTTCTTGTGTGTGTGTGCTTTAGGTCGAGTGGGGAGTGGTAGTGTAGCGAATTCGTAAGCTGCACTACGAACCTGGCCACCCGAGTTCGATTCCAACTAATGACCGAAATCGGTGATGATTTTCTAAAACCTGTCCTGAGTCTCTCAGGGGTAGTGTAGGCCACCCACCCAATCGTGTGCCGTGCTGACCGTTATAGGTGCTCGCTGACAGCACTTCACACTACAGTTTGTTAAGGCTGAACGATAAGAGCGGTTGATAATTGGTTTGTTGAAAGGTATCTGTACAGAGCAGCGGTCTTCAACCTATGGGTACTTTTTTGCCAGTATACAAATACAAGATTACAATAGGTTTTACCGTATCTGGCAATTATGCATTACCGTATCTGGCGATTATGCATAATTGCCAGATACGGTAAAACCTATTGTAATCTTGTATTTGTATACTGGCAAAAAAGTACCCATAGCGTTAACAGCCCCACCTAAGCTATAAAGCATTGATACTGCATTGTCTGGAGCTGACTGCCTTTTGGCAGCGACTGACACCGGCAAATAGGCTCAAAAGAAAGCCACTGCCAGGTGAAGGTCGGTCAGTTGAAGGACAATGCATAGGTTATCAAAGCTACCTGTTTGCATACTTTGCCACTAGTATGTGTGGCTTTTGCAAACTGGACACATTGCAAAATGTGTCTATTTTGGTGTTTGGGATTTTAACACCTGCATAATTGCCAGATACGGTAAAACCTATTGTAATCTGGTCTTCAACCTGTCGATCGCGATCGTGTGTATTTCGTAGACTGAGTGGGAGAAGCCCAGATGTTTGACGGTGCTTTGATTTAAAGCCGTGCGGCTGTTGGTCACAAACACAAGTTGCTCTGGAGGGTATTGTGACTGAGTTTATGTTGACGAATAGGTACGAGCAAGATTACACAGGTTTTACCGTATCTGGCGATTATGCAGGTGTTAAGATATGCAGGTGTTAAGATCGCCAGATACGGTAAAACCTGTTGTAATCTTATATATGTATACTGGCAAAAAAGTACCCATAGCGAGGTACGAGCAAGTGAATGTTTTGCATACATTTGGGGTTTAAGTAAAGCAGATCTTGTGTTGACGTTTACAATATACAACTGTCGGTGGCCACTGATGAAGAGCAGTATATTTCAATGTTTTTTTAGCGACCCAGTTGAATATTAAAGTTCATGCTCGCGCTCCAACAAAGTCTTTAGACCAGAGCTCTCGTCAAACTAAATTATAATACATTTGCATTTGTCGCGACCTGCGCTCGCGACTCGCTGGTTGCCTTTCAAAGCGAGACAAACAGGGCCTCTGTAAGGAGTCGTAGGCAGGGCCTAGTTTGTGTAATGGAGCGGGTCACAGACTGAGCCACAATTCGGTAAAACCACGGTTCGACCGCGTGCGGCCACGTGAACTGATCTCTCCCCTCTCTCTCTCTCACCACCAGGATAGATTAGAAATCGCCCGTAAAGGGTGCTCTTTCGGGATAGCCGCGGCCTCGCGTTTGTCCAGCTTCGAAATCGTTCGCCTCCTGAATGCCTCCAACGTGGGAGGGGATGTCGCGAAGGCGAGAGGAGGATGAATGCTCGACAGGGCTACGCCTGAAGAGCAGCGGGTACACGTTTAAGGCCGAGTGAACCTAGGAGAAGCCGATAAAGTTTATTCGGATGTTTGTGGCCCTCACTTTAGAAATGCAATTATTACTATTAAGATATAAGCTGATATGTTTGGGAGGGGGTGGAACACATGTCGCCTAGTACGTAGTGAGTTATAACCACTAGGTATAACCTTTACAGACTTGTGGGTGTGCTGTTAGCGAGAAAGGAGGAGCACTCGACACGGCCATCGCGACAGCATCATTCCATAGGGTCTACTTTCAGCAGCGGAGGTGTTTA
>JAZEWT010000032.1:1294349-1306462 GCA_036362905.1 Mordacia mordax | reverse complement strand
GTCGGTGAACGAGTGGGTGAGCGAGTCGGTGAGCGAGTGGGTGAGCGAGTGGGTGAGCGAGTGGGTGAGCGAGTGGGTGAGCGAGTCGGTGAGCGAGTGGGTGAGCGAGTCGGTGAGCGAGTGGGTGAGCAAGTGGGTGAGCGAGTGGTTAAGGGGGATGTGGGTCATAATGTAGACAATTGTACGTATTGTATATTGTACTGATTCTATATATTTTAGTTTGCATTAGGTGGAAATAATGTGTTTCAGAAAAGCAATGAAATTGGAATTAAAATTCAAAAAGTCTCTCTCTCTCTCACAGATAGTGGCAAATATCACCCGGTATAGCCTGCAATAGACTGCAGGATCAAGTGCTGTTTGCGAGCACCTATGAAGGTCGGCACGGCCCATGAGGAATTGAGTGGCCAGCATCACGCCCGGCCGCCTTTGTCTCCCCAGTAATGATGTTTACACACAGCACTTGGTACTTATTTGAGGCTCAGTCGACCTAGGTGAGGCTTAGGACTGGTTGAGATAATCAGCACTGGTTTGAGCGGGAACGGAACTCGTGTCACTGGGTTCGTAGCACAGTGCGCTAACCGCTGCGCCACCACTCCGCATAGACACACGGAAAACAAAAGTCGCCCTATAGCCTTCACGGACTGTAGGGTCAAGTGCCCTCCTCTGTCACTCACGCCCGCTCACACTCTCTCGCCGCGTGCCTCGGCTGTAGGGGTGGATAATTCTTGATGTGGTGAGTCCGGGGGAAGGTTCCCACGAGGCGCCGTGCGCTCCGCCCCGGCCAGCGAGTCGAAGACGCCGACTCTCACCTCAACCAGAGAGAGTGTGAGTGCGAGAGAGGGGGGGAGAGTGTGAAGCACTGGCTGTGTGTGCGTGTGTGCGAGCTGGGCAGCGTAGGGGGGGGGGTAGGCTGTGTGTGAGTCCGTGTGTGAATATAACTTTCCAGCTGGACTACGCACGATCCATGCTCCCTTGAACCAGTCTGGATTGTATGAGGAGCTCACAGATCCTTGCAGGCGAGACTGCAATGGCTGGGTCATGTAGCCCCCATATCCAACCGCCAGATGCCCAAGCAACGTCTGTTTGGCCGGGTAGAGGAGGCTAAGCGGACGCGGCACGGGCTGGAGCAGAGATGGACCGATGCTGTGCACAAGAATGTAGTTCTGATCGGAATCGCCCGAGTGGACTTGCCGAGGACTGGCACCAGCCGCGTCAAGGTCGACCTCTGCGGAGGAGGATCGTGAAGGACGCTACGGGGGCAGTTGGAGAACAGATGCCCTCCAGCAACAACCGAGGGCGGAGGAGCGACGCTCACAACAACTCGCGTCGCGCCGGGCGGATAAAATACAGCAAGTTGGCAGAGTAGGGAGCACAGGTGGTACCTCTACCATCTGTCATCTCGGTCAGTCAGTCAGTCCATGGCACCTGGATCAGTCTCGTGACCTCCTGTCGGCGAGCCTTCGACACTTCACGTGATAGCCTCAAGGTGCACCAGGCCTGGCACAGGTGCCATGGGGGAGGTCACACTCCACTTGGTGACGTGAGTCCGTGTACATCCTAGTGCACAAGGGTGACATAGTACGTCTGTAGGTTTCCCTATGAGAGGAAAATGTCAGTGTGGGTGTGTACGTGTGTACGTGTGTACGTGTGTGTGTGTCTAAGTAGGGTCGTGTGCCATTAGCGAGCACCTACGAGACGGTTCACAGAGTACACGAGCAGGTGTGTGACCAGCACACCGCCAGCCCGCCTTTGTCTCCCTCGTGGCAATGCTTGCACACTGCACTAGGTATTCATTTGAGGCTGAGCCGACCTAGGGGAGGGGCCGGGTCCAGTTCGGAAAATCGTCACCGCTGTTAGCCGTGAGCGGGAATCGATCTCGGGTCGCCAGGTTTGTAGCACAACGTGCTAACCGCTGCACCACCGCTCCCCACTCACACACACACAACCCCGGTGAGCCGGAGATTATCTCAGCAGACACACGGCGCAAGGTAGGGCTGTACCCAGTAAAGGACGCCGGTCCATCGCAGGGCACCGCGGGCAATTTATTCCAGAGGGCAGATAACCTAAGCAGCGTGTCTTTGGAACCTGGGAGGAAAACGGAGTACCAAAACCCACGATTATACGCGGAGAGAGAGAGGCGAACTCGACTCAGAGCGGCGGCACTCGAGCCGGGAGTCGAACCTGGGTGGATCTTTGTCGCTGTGCGGCGGTGGCGCCACCTGGTGGTCTAAGCTTAGCAATGAAGGGAGCTGCGGTTAGCGTGCAGCGCGGTCCAGATGTCTTGTGACCCCCCGCATGTCATAGATGTCCCGTTGCGTGATCTCTCGTTAGCACGCACACGGCATGGGGACCGCCTTGCTGGCGGGTCATGCTGCCGCCAGGCGGCCGAGGCGCCTCTGGGCAGCTGCCCTCTGCCGATTCATTAGGGAGCATTGAGGATCGTTACAAATGCAGTCTGCCGTCTGGCCTGGCTGCAACCCAGACTGGATTGGGTGAGGAGCTCGCAAATGTCTAAAGGATCTGGGACGCGGTCCCATTATCAGTGATCTCCTCCGGCAGGCGAGGCTGCTGTGGCTGGGTCATGTAGCCCTCATGCCCGGCCACCGCATGCCCAAGCAGCTTCTGTTTGACCGGATAGAGGAGCCTGAACGGACGGGGCACGGACTAGAGAAGAGATGGACTCATGTGGCATGGGACCTTGAGCTAAGTGGTCTTGCTGAAGAATGGTACGAGCGGTGTGAAGATCGATCTCTATAAACAATGGAGGGCTCTGAGGAGCAACGCTCACAACAAAGATCTGAGCTTCGGGCAGATGAAACACAGCAGGTTGGCGTCGTAATGAACAGAAGCCAGCCGTGGTACGTGGGTCTGTCCCGTGACCTCGTGCCAGCAGCGGGCCTTTCAAGCGTCACGTGACCTCACAGACGTGACCTCACAGTGACGTCTCCACCACGTGGGTGTCGGAATGCGAGCGGCACGACAGTCCTGGCCCACCGAGTTCGATTCCTGTTCACGGCCAACGCCGGTGACGATTAGGTCAGCTCAGCCTCAAGCCAACACTTTCTACGAAGTATAAACATTGCCACCACGGAGACAAAGGCGGTCGGGTGTGGCGTTCGTCACTCGCCGACACCACTCACACCGATACCCAAGAGCCGAGGAGGCTGCGCCGGTCTCTGTGAACCCGGAGAGACTGCACCGCGGGAATGTGGTCGCACACCGCCCCCTGCCGCTCGCCGCGGATCACTGCACCATGCAAGGTGCACCCTGCACGCTGCACGCTGCACCCTGCACGCTGCACGCTGCACGTGGCACAAAGCACCATGCAAGGTGCACCCTTCACGCTGCACCCTGCACGCTGCACGCTGCACATGGCACAAAGCACCATGCAAGGTGCACCCTTCACGCTGCACCCTGCACGCTGCACGTGGCACAAAGCACCATGCAAGGTGCACCCTTCACGCTGCACGCTGCACCCTGCACGCCGCACGCTGCACATGGCACAAAGCACCATGCAAGGTGCACCCTTCACACCGCACCCTGCAACACTGCACGTTGTACCCTGCACCCTGAAACCTGCAATAGAGCGCTTTTCACCCGAGGGTCACAAAGCGCTGCACAGAACGGCGGAGAGAACGGCATATCAACAACGACATTTATAACGGAAAATCAGCAACAATAATGTTTTCTTTGGGGGAGGGGGTTTACAAATCCGAGCTGTCGAGAGAGAGCGGCGTGTCAACAACATCAGAACAGTTCAATTGAAAGTCAAATAGTAGTAATAAATTGTAGGACATAAATTAAGTGGGGAAAAAAAATAAATTTTCAACAAACAAGGAATAAATGTTCCCGAGCAAGCGCAGGTCGGCGCGGCAACACTGAGCCGCATCAAAAATGCTCGCCAGAGGTCTTGAAAGCTTTACGGAACAAGTGAGTCTTGAGATGAGATTTGAAGATGCACAGGGACTCAGCTGACCGACTCTCCAATGGAGGGCATTCTGGAGTCTGGCAGCAGCGCACGAGAAGACCCTGTCACCCATCGAATGGAGGTGCGATCTGGGCACATGCAGCCCGTATTGGAGGATCGAAGTTGTCGTGTTGTGGAGGGTGCTTGACGTTGGTCACGGATTTATGTTTGAGCAGCGCCAGTGAGAGAGCCTTGTTGGTGAGAGGAGGATCTTGTATTCGATCCTGTATTTAACCGGTAACCAGTAGAGAGACATCGGTACCGCTGCGCCACCGCTCCCCACACAGATGCGCTTGTGTTGTCACACACAGTCTGATATTACACACACACACGGTGAGACACATGCTGACACACACACACGCACACCGAAGAGCACACACACGCGGGTTCCCGCAGGGTGACACGAACGCTCACACAAACGTTGACACACGGACCGACACCCATGCGCACGCACGTACAGGAGACAAAGGTCACCCGTATAACCGTGACGAGACATTAGGGCAACTGCTGCTAGCGGGTAGCACCTATGAAGACCGGAACGGCACACGAGGGGAGTGGGTGGCCAGATGTAAATTCCTCCGGTGCAGCCATAAACAGCTTCTCGGACTGCGTGGTCAGAGGAGATGTTAAATCATTCAGGAGGCAGAGGACCTCCTGTCGCGGCTCGGAGTAAACACGAAATGGCACTGACTCCCGACGGTCATGGAATTCGAAAGCACGGAGAATGAGTTGAAACTGGAAAAGGTTTCACCCTTTCTGGCGAGAGCGCAGATGTTAAGATCTTCAGACATCAAATGGACTCTTTCACAAGGTGTCAAGATTGCAACGACAGCAAAGAAACTCGCTTCTAACAAAACGTGGAAGCAGTGTGCTTTGATCATCCACGCTTGTCTCCATGTGGGATGTCAGCTCGATGCGTGATGACAGTCTTGTGACTGAGTGCTTGTGACTGAACTCCAGTGTGACTGTGGTAGACGTGACGGCTGAAGATGCCCCCAACATGGGAGGCGAAACGTCGTGAAGGAAGAGAGGAGGAGAAGGAGCGCTCGACATGGCTATCTCGAAAGAGTAGCTTTTGAAAGCAATCATCATCCGTGCATTGTAATGGAAACTGAATGGACCACAGATATGAACCCTTCTAGGATTGTTTCCAGAAAGGAAGAACCCTTTTCTCATTTCAGATCAATCGCTGCTGTCGAGGTTAATTAGCCTGCTGAGTAAATTGCCCCCAAAAAAGGGCCCTGCGATGTACTGGCGTCACATCCTGTGTTTAGCCCTGCCTTATGCCCTCTGTTTGCCGGGATAGGCTCTGGTCCTCCGTGATCTGGTACAGGATTAAGCAGGTATTTATAATGATGATGAGACTGGCTGAGAGGTTCCCTTAGCACGCGGAACAACCCAGCCTGTCAATCACTCAACGTTCTCCCGCAGTAGACGACTATGGTGTGAAGCCTCGCGCCGTGCCAGGACAGGTGCATCGCATCGCGACGCCCGTGCCAGAGCGAGCAGGCGCGGTTAGGGTCGCCGCGCTGTGGATGGACAAGGTCGCCTGAGGTGACGGGGGGGGGTCAGGCGAGGTGAGAATGGGATTTTCTCCCCCCCTCCAGAGATTCTCCGCCCGCCCCCCCCTCCTCCCAAGATGGTAAACATCACGCGATCTGGAAGCACAGGAAAGATCGAATGGACGTGGACGTGAACGGATTGGGTGCGGGGTGACGTGACGAGGTGACGTCTGGGGAGATACAAACGTTGAGGTGCGGAAGCGCGAGAGAGAGTCTGGGATGAGAGGTTGACAGGGACCCACGTCAGAATGTGTGCCGAGTGTTGAGCGCGCGATGCGCGGGGAGGGTAGGGTGCTGGTTTGTACGGTCGTGTGGCGTTACGTGGTCTGTAGGAGTTGTGCTAGTAAAGAACAAAGCAAAAGCAGAAGTCTCCGGTCTCCTCGTCGGAGTGGCTGCTGGCGTGTGTGGTGTGCGTGGCGAGAGACAAGCGGGCCCCACCACGTGTTCTCCCGTTGTGTTAGTGAAGAACAAAGCAAAAGCAGAAGTCTCCGGTCTCCTCGAAGGAGTGGCTGCTGGCGTGTGTGGTGTGCGTGGTGAGAGACAAGCGGGCCCCACCATGTGTTCTCCCGTGCGCCGTCGCAACAAGGATGCATGGCCGCGGGAGGGTTCGAGCGCTGGAGAGAGAGAGCGTCCCGGGCTATGCATCACACGTCGACCACTCGCGTATCTGAGGCCCCGCACCCCCCCCCCCCCCCCCTTAAGGGCCCATCCTCACCTTGCCACGCGATGGCAGCTGCGTCGAGAAGCTCCTCCCGCCACTCCTCCTCACAAATCGGCTCTGCACTCACCGGAGAAGTCACGGGCCGCTTGGAGATCGCTTCACCTTGTGCTGCTCCAATTTTTTTTTTACCCGCTTTTACTTAACTTGCATAGGGGGGTGTGCGTAATGATTAGAATCTTTGAGCACAAACTTAAAGCATTTCCGATAAAACTGGAGATCTGAAAATTTGCACGCAGGCATAACTCAGATGACAATGCAATGTAGTGAACAAAAAAGTTTTAAGACTGGTGACAAGCCGATCCTGGGCCCGCCATAAAAACGATCCTATCAAATTACTATTTATAACGGTTATTGGTTGAAAACGTTTTTGCTTGTGGGTTTAGCGAAATCTAATTCCTCAAGACGAAGTCCTTCCAACGACCTGACACAAACAATAAATGGCGAAGACTAAAAAAAGTTGAAAATAAAATAGGATAAAAAATAAAAATTTTAAATGACCAGCTTTTAACCGCACTCAAAAGTAGAAAATACATTTTTTTAACACAAAATCAATCCATCTTGGGATACAGACAAAACGCGGGTGGCCAAACACTGACCGTATAAGACTACAATAATATTTTCCTTTAATGAAAACCTTTAAACCATACTGATAGTTGTTCCTTTTACAAAACATTAGAAAAACACGTATTTATGACTAAAATAATTAAAGTGTTAATCTCACTATATTATCAGTTAATCGTAAATCAAATATTGTCAGCGTTTGGCCACCGGCTTTCAAGTTCATGCCGTGCTCGTTTAGCCCCCCTCTACGCGGCCAAACACAAGCTGCTTGGGCATGCCGTGGTTGAGCTACATGACCCAGCCACCGGGGTCTTGCCAGCCAGAGGAGCCCACCTATGGGACCCTGTCCAGAGACTTTGTGAGCTCCTCACACAAACCAATCTCGCCAAACCCAGGATGGATCGTATGCAGGCCAGCCGGAAAGTTTCACATCCGCCGTAGATGTTCCGCCAGGGGAATCCACGTTTCGCAAGCATAGAGACATGATAACAGCTGAGAAGACGCGAAGCTTCATGTGGAACGACAGGCTTGGCAGCGTCCACACAGCGTTACGCAGCCAATGGAAAGATAACGCCGCCTGACTGATTAGGAACGAGACCTCCGCTGCCAAAACTGAACCGGCCATAAGCACACTGCCTAGATATGGAAACTTCTCCACTCTCTCCACACATGCCCCATCACTCATGGAGGAGCAAAGGGGGGCGGAATGTTTCGTGGTACAAAATACCCAGGCATGTGTTTGGTTTTGGTGGGGCTGATGGTCAGACCCCACCTCTTTGTAGCACGCTCCAAATTCAACAGCAGAGCCCCCAACTCCTCCTCAGAGTGAGCAAAAATCACCAAATCATACATGAAAAAGTTGGCTAGTAGAAAGTCATCCCTTGACCGCACCCAGGCATCAATCAGCCTCCCATTGTACTTGTACCAGATGGAAATTCCACTGGAACATCCATGGAAAACCTCTCGAACTTCTTTGTCAAAAATAGGAGCCAGAGGGCATCACTGTCTCACACCAAATTGAAGTGGTAATGGCTCTGACTACGTAGCTTTACCTGGGCTTGCCCACCATCATGAAGGTCATCAATGATTATGAGCAGAAAATCAGGAACCCCAAAAGCCCTTGCCTATTGATGCTCTCCTGGGCTTTAACGAGGTGAATAAAGCGAAGATGCAGGTTCTGTTGGAATTCCATACACTTGTGCTGTAGCAGCAGAACCGCCTCGGCCTGAAACCACATTGAGATTCCGCAAGCCTCTCCTCATCTTTCCTGGCAATGCAATGTCGAATAATCCTTGCGAGGATATTTCCAGGCACACTGAGGAGCGACATTCCCCAGTAGTTATTACAATCGGTGCTGAACAGAGGGACCACTCGGGCATGTTGAGCACAGACGTACACTCACACACAAATACAAAGATCCCACATATAGCATTAACAGACTGTAGGGTCAAGTGCCGTTAGCGAACACCTATGAAGGTCGACACGGCACACGAGGGGTGGGTGACCAACACCATGCTCAGCCGCCTTAATCTACCTATTTTCACGTTGCACTGTTTTCACATTGCACTAGATACTCATTTGAGGCTGAATCGACCTAGGGGAGACCCAGGACCGGTCCAGAAAATCGTCACTAGTGCTGGCCATGAGCAGGATTCGAACTCGGGTCTCCGGGTTTGTAGCCCAGCGCGCTAACCGCTGGGCCACCGCTCCCCACACACTGACACACACACAGGGGCTTATACTCATACAGAAACCAGCAGTCCCCAACTTGCCCGGCTACATTAAATACATCCCGGGAGAGTCTATTCAAAGCTCCTAGCAGAGGGGGTACGGACGCTACCATCCCGCGCCCCGCACGTGACCACTTCCACGAGACTCCTCCAACCTTGAGCCCCGTTTATAGATGCAGCGCTGCAGACACTGCAAGCAAGGGTGCCCTTAACCATGGGGCAACCCAGGCAACGACAGAGTGGGGTAACGATTGCTGAGCAACGATCCTGTCACTGGTTTACAATCAGTGTGAAGGGGAGCACTCATCATTGAATTTAGCTTGGGCCCCAAAATCACTAAGACCGCCGCTGGGTGCAAGCGCTCTTATCAGGGCCATCACGGCACGGGGTAGTGTGGTAAGCATCAGGCTCGACCGCCTTTGTCTTCCCACTGCTCATGTGTACATGCAGAACCACGTGGTATTTATAGCCGAGACTCAGAACCGGTTTCTATCGTTTACTGAATGGTGCTGGCCGTGAATTGGAACCGATCTCAGTTGTCTGCCTTCATGGCGCAGCAGTAAATCCTAATTTTTAAATCATATCCTCAGCACCACTCCCCAAAGTCGTATCGCGCAGAGAGCCGCGCGCTAACCGCTGCGCCACCGCTCCCCGCGCTATTGGGGTGACACGGCGTGTTAGGAAATTCACGCCCCGAGGGCTTCATTCCGCCTCGCGAGCTCCCAGGGCAGCGGCTCCCAGCCGCTCTCTCCCGTCTGGACCCCGCTAATGCGAGAGAGAGGGAGAGAGAGCAGCTCAGCGCACGCAGATCCGTTGAAAGAGGTCTCGCCTCACAGCAAGAAGGTCCCGGGTTCGATTCCCGGCTAAGGTGCCTTTCTGTGTGGAGTTTGCATGTTATCTCTCCCCGTGCCCGCGTGGGGTTTCGTCGGGTACACCGGTTTCCTCCCACCGTCCAAAGACACGCTGCTGCCCAGGTTAAATGGCCTGCTGAGTAAACTGCCCTAAAAAGTGTGCCCTGCGATGGACTGGCGTCACATCCTGGGTGTATTACCTTCACTTTCTAACTTATCGATTCTTAGGAAACGTCAGAGAGCCAGCGATTATTTAAGCAAAAGGATAATGGGAAGAAATACAAGTCCAAGCGGTCGTGTCGCAGATATCGTCATCAACAAGGGAGGTCAGAAGAACGTGTTACGCGCTTGGAGCAAAATTGCGTGTAGGGCGGGCACTCTGCTATTGGTAAATAAGCCGCTCCGGTCCAGCCCGTCTAACCGCAACTCGCCCCCCTGGCCAACGTGGGGAGGTATAATCACACAACCACGCATGACCAATAAATGCGTCCAGCAGTGGATTGATAGAAGGGCCGCGTGACTGCTAATCGTGATGCATGATCAATTCCTGGATGGTAATGGCTGTAATGACGCCATAATGACGCTGTAACTCACGCCTAATTCTATTCTCCAATCCCTGCTCATTGGCATTGACGTGCATTAGTGTGTGTTTGTATGACAAAGACAAAGGTCCCCCGTGTAGCTTCACCAGACTGTAGGGTCAAGTGCTGTTAGCGGAGAACAAAGCAGTGGCGCTCAAAACATCGAGCGAAGCGCCGGGCGGACAAAGCAAAGGTAGTTGGCAGAGTGAGGCGCACAGGTGGTGCATCGGCCAGTCATCTCAGTCAGGCAACGCGGTTCACCTGAATCAGTCTCGTGACCTCCCGCCGGCGAGCATTTCGACACTGTTTTGGTTAGGAGTGGTGGTGCAGCGGTTAGCGCGCTGCTCACCAGGCGGCACGAATTCGGCTCTGCCTCGATTTTCTGAACCGGTCCTGGGACTTCTGAACCGGTGCGCTGTGTGGACATCGCCAATGAGAGGCGGCCGAGCGTGGTACTGGCCATGCACCCCTCGTGTGCCGTGCCGGCCTTAATAGGAGCTCGCAAACAGCACGTAACCCTGGAGTCTCATCTCATCTCATTGTCTGAAACCGCTTAGTCCTATACAGGGTCACGGTGAAGTCGGAGCCTATCCCGGCAGACACAGGGCGCAAGGCAAGGATATACCGACGATGGGACGCCAGTCCATCGCCGGGCACTGCGGGGCAATTTAGTCTGCGAGCCAATCAACCTATCCAGGAGCATGCTTTTGGACTGTGGGAGGAAACCGGAGTGCCCGGCGAAAACCCTCGCGGACACGGGGAGAGCATGCAAACTCCACACAGAAAGGCACCCGAGCCGAGAGATTCGAACCCGGGACCTTCTTGCTGTGAGGCGACAGCGCTAACCACTGGGCCACCGCGCCGCCCACCCTGGAGTCTGCATGAACTAAAGGAAGGATCTTTTTGACAGTGATGCTGCAAGAGACTTACAATACAGCGTGGTACACGCATGTGATGCGTGCACGTGTTGTGTACACGTGTGATGTGCACAAGCTTATGAGATGGGTACACGTGTGGGATGTGTGCACGTATGATGTGTGGCACGTCTGTGGTGTGTGCAGATGTGAGATGCATACACGCGTGTGATGTGTGTACGTGTGATGTGTTACACGCGCGTGATGTGTTACACGCGTATGACATGTGCACGCGTGTAATGTGTGCACGCGTGTAATGTGTGCACTCGTGTGTTGTGTGCACACGTATGATGTGTACACGCGTGTGTTGTGTACACGCGTGTGTTGTGTACACGTGTGTGATATGTAAACGTGTGGTATTAGTACACACGTGTGAGATGTGTAAACGTGTGAATTGCGTACACGCGTGTGTTGTATACACGTGTGATCTGCACCACACGCGTGTTATGTGTACACGCGTGTGATAGGAACACGTGTGATCAGAACTTGTGCATATCATTTTACGCAAGCGACGTGCACCCATATCATTCCACATCTTTCTCTTCCTCCCCACAGCAGCTGAGATGTGTAAAATAAAAGCAATGTTGTCGACATTCCGTTCTCTCCATAGCCCTGCGCAGCGCTTTGTGACCCTCGGGTGAAAAGCGCTCGAGAAATGCAGCGATTATTATAACTCACTCGCGCGGCGCGCTGGCGCCACCTACCGGCGAGAGAGGGATACACAGGGCGCGACGCGAGAGACCCATCTCGTCAGTTTGATATCTCATCTTCATTGTCAGAAGCCGCTTAGTCCTGTACAGGATCGCGGTGAGCCGGAGCCTATCCCGGCAGACACAGGGCGCAAGGCAGGGATATACCCACGATGGGACGCCAGTCCATCACCGGGCGCTGCGGACAATTTAGTCTGTAAGTCAGTTAACCTATGCAGCAACATGTTTTTTGAACTGTGGGAGGAAAACGGAGTGCCCGGCGAAAACCCACGCGAACACGGGGAGAACATGCAAACTCCACACAGAAAGGCACCCGAGCCGAGATTCGAACCCGGGACCTTCTTGCTGTAAAGCGACAGCGCTACCCACTGGGCCACTGGGCCACTGGGCCACTGGGCCACCCCCAGTTAAATATACTTTGTTTTTAATGATCCCTGAAACTATTCGAGCCAGAGAGAGGCAGATAGACGGCAGAGATAAACGGCAGAGAGAGCCTGAGAGAGACGGCAGATACGG
>JAZEWT010000032.1:1182614-1199614 GCA_036362905.1 Mordacia mordax | reverse complement strand
CGGCAGCTTTAGATAATAGATCTCATCTCATCTCATTATCTGAAACCGCTTAATCCTATATAGGGTCACGGTGAGCCGGAGCCTATCCCGGAAACACAGGGCGTAAGGCAGGAATACACCCGACGACGGGACGCCGGTCCATCGCCGGTAGATAATAGATGTTCCCGATTTTTCTTTCTCTGTCGTTGTTGATGTGCCATTCTCTTCACAGCCCTGTGCCGCGCTTTGTGACCCTCGGGTGGAAAGTGCTCTAAATGCAATTATTATAATTATTAAACCACCGATACACTGACCTTTATGGGGTGACCATTGGTAGACTGACCTCTGTGGATTCCCTAGACCATAGATAGACCGACCTCTATGGGGTCTCCAGACCTCTGATACAATGACCGCTATGGTTTATCCACACCACAGATAGACGGCCAATATGGGGTCTTTAAACCACAGATAGACTGTTCTCTATGGGGTTTCGAGTCCAATGACAGACTGATATCCGAGCTCCCGAGACAATAGACAGACCATAGACCAGTTGCGAATGGTATCTCTGGCTTTCATTATAGTGAAAGCCTGACAGATGTAAGCTCCTGTTAGTCCCCTGCTGCTGAGGGCTGTGCATGATATACACACTGATTGTGTCTTGGCCCTGCAGGCTGTACGGCGGAGCTTATGTGCGGTGTACTTCCCGCTCGCCGCCCTCCCCGGTGAGTCCTACGACGGAAAACAATTTCAGTGCTGGGCCACATATATGGATCGTTTATCCTTATAGTAGTGCTCTCCTGGAAACTCTATTTGTGTTTCATTGGGTAGCAGGATGGCTATGCAGTGGTAACATCTACACCTTACAGAAAGAAAGTCATATTCGAGATAGTTCGATTCTCACCTGCGGCGCTTTTCTCTGTGGAGTTTGTGTGTTCTTCCCCTATTCTGTGTTGGCTTTCTTTGATCTCCGGTTTCCTCCAACAATACAAAAAAGTAATTGGCTATACCACCATAATATGAAGGAGAGTGTCTAAAAAAATACTTTTCCTTTCCCCGTTGTGGTTTCCTCGCACTTTTATATCTGTCTTGTCCATGACCAGGCATGAAATGTGCGTGCATTATACAGTTTATTATTATGCTGTGTTAAATATGAGGCCAAAGAGGCATTAAACCTGGATTTTTTTATATGAAACACTTCTTTGGTGAAAGCGACTTACTGCTCAAATGCATTTTGAGGTAGTGCTCATTTCTGGTTTTGAAATGTCTCATTCCTTGATGGGGGACAACCATTATTGTATTCCCCACAAACTGGTATTTATTTCACGCATGAAGGAATGATGAGCCAGGTGAAACTGGAGAACTGTTAAAAAGAGATATGTATCTAATCATCACTTATGGTGATGGCAAGCCATTTTCTGTCTCACAGCTATGGACGTGATGATTTCATCCCTCTATCTCTTCGGTAGGCTGCTGTCAATCCTCATAGTACCGTGTCCTGCCCAAGCGCACTAACTTTTCATAAGTCAACATCATGTCCCTAATTTGACTTTTTGTCTCTGACTGTGTGTTCCTCCATGTCTCCCAGGATGTTCCCAAGCATGCATATCTTAATGCTTATTTGTGGACTTTATCATTGTTTTCCCCCATCATTTGACAATATTCATACCTTTGATCTGTATGTTATAGGTGTTAATATGTAGATTTCTACTTCTTTGTTTGAGTGTGAGTGGGTGTATATTAGAGCTTGTCTCTGAGAGGTTGTCTCTGTTCCCTGTCGCTCATGCTGCTGCATGTGTCGTGTGTGTCCAGACTAAACCCGTGGGAGCTGATCGCCCTGAGCCCGGCCATGCCTCTTCCCCTGCTGCGCTCGTTCTGCTCGCACCACCTGTCAGTCCTCCTCAGCCACAACCCCCGGCTCAGAGGTTCTGAGTGAATGGTCCTTTTTTATTGGGTGGCAGGTTGGCTATGTTGTTCTTGTGTTCGTGTGGGTTTTCACTAGCTACTCCGGTTTTCTCCCACCATCCGAAGACATGTTGCTGCTTAGGTTAATTAGCCTGTGGAGTAAATTGCACCAAAAAGTAATGCCTTGCGATGTACTCGCATCACATTCTAGATATTCCCCTGCATTGTGCCCTCTGTCGGCCAGGATAGGCTATGCCTCCCCATGACCCTGTACAGGATTAAGTGGGTATTTATAATGATGATGAGGTTGGCTATGCGCTAACTCGGTCTTATGATTCTATGTTATTGGTGATCACACAGAGACCATGTACGTGTGTCTATGTGAATCATTGGTGACCATGCTGAGACCATCAACTCAATCATATTGAAGACCCAGTTTAATCATGATCATGCAGGGTGACACAATGGTGTAATATTTATGTCTCACAGAAAAAAGGTCCTGACTGAGGCAATTTTATTCCTGCCTCATATAAATTTCTGTATGGAGTCCCATATAAACAGAACCATAGGGAATAAATGCTTCTGATGATGCATGTTGCTGTCTGTGTATTCCTTATGGTTTCGTTTATATGGGACACCCTCTATAGAGGATGCAATGTTTGGAAAAATGTTAAAGCTGGTTAGCTGTGTGGCTGCCTTTTGCCCACCTCTGGTTTTCTCAACCCCCTGAATTCCCTCTTAGAATACCTGCCACATTAAACGAAGATGTGCGTGTTGTAAACTGTATTTATTACTAATAATCTTCCTTTGCAGAATATCTTTTGTACTACAAGGGGACCATTGCACCGAGTTAAAATTCTCCAAATATTTTCGAAGACAGATATAACAATACTCTTAGAATAACAACTACGTAATAATAATTGCACTTCTAGAACTCCTTTCACCCAAAGGTCACAAAGCCCTGCACAAATCTGCGGAGAGAACGGCATGTCAGCAAACACGACATAAGAGCAGAACATTTGCAACAGTCACGGTTTTTTTTTTGGGTTTATCTTTTTTTTACAAATCTGAGCTGTGGAGAGAACAGAATGTCAACAACAACATCAGGACAGTTCAACGGAGAGTCACATAGTGGCAATATATTATAGAAGGACATAAAATAAGCAGTAAAAAAAATCTTCAACAAACAAGGAATAAATGTGCCCGAGCAGGCGCAGGTCTGCGAGCCATCATCCCGGCAAGGTTACAGTGAGCCGCATGAACAGTCCTAGCCAGAGGACTTGAAAGCTTGCGGAACAAGTGCGTCTTGAGGCGAGATTGGAAGATGCGCTGGGACTCAGTTGATCTATTGCAAGAGCATCCCAAAATTTGGGAGCAGCACACGAGAAGGCTCTGTCATCCATAGAATTTAGGTGTGACCTGGGAACATGCAACAAGCCCATATTGGAGGATCGAAGTTGTCATGTTGAGCAGTGTGCCTGAAATAGGTCACAGAATGTTTATTGGAGCTGCATCAGTGAGCGCCTTGTGGGTGAGAAGGAGGATCTTGAATAAAATTCTGTATCTAACAGGTAACCAGTGGAGAGACTTCAGTACTGGGAATATGTGATCGTGGATGGATTCCAGGGAGCAGTGCATTGCAGTAATCGATTCATGGGGAAATGGAGATGGGTATTAGCTTCTCAACATCAGAGGGTGACAAGTTTGTGCAGTCTGGCTATATTTCTGAGATGGAAATAGGCTACCTTTGTCACCCTGTTGATGTGTGTCTCAAAGTTGAGTGGGGAATCAAGAGTTACACCTACACTCCTGACTGCCTTAGCAACCGACCAGAAAAACTTCTGTATTGACTCCATTTAGTTTTAGGAAATTTTCATTGAACCAGGCCTTCACAGTTCACAGTGAGGATGACAAGCAAAGACCAGACACATTGATGGATGTCTTTGTGTGGATATACATTCGGATGTCATCGGCAGAGCAATGGTAACTAAGCTTGAGGCCTGGCAGGATATGGCCAAGTGGTTGTATGAAGATGCTGAAGAGGAGTGATCCGAGAACTGAACGCTGAGGAACTTCAGACAAAACAGGATGGATCTCTGAGTTTTGTACTCTGAGGCTGACGAACTGCTTCCAGTCCGTGAGGTAGGAGCTCAGTCAATGCAGGACATAGCCAGAGACCCCTATACCCTCCAGTCGCTGAAATAAGATTAGGTGGTCAGCGGTATCAAAGGCAGCACTCAGGTCCAGGAGCACAGGAATACTTGACAAGCCTTCATCAGCTGTGACAAGTAGGTCATTAACTACTTTCACCAGAGTAGTTTCAGTACTATGGTCGAATCTGAACACAGATTTGTAGGTATCGAGGAGATCATTGTTGAGAACGTCTTTCTGGAGTTGCACGGTTACTGCATGTTCAAGGACCTTAGAGAGGAATGGTATATTTGAGATGGAGCTATAATTATAAGGGATGTTGCAGTCGAGGCCAGGTTTTTTAAATGAAGGGGTTACTGCAGCACCTTTGAATAGTGGGGTAACGATGCCAAAGTGATGTGAGTTATTAATGAAATTAGTGACGAAAGTGGCAAGCGATTTGAAAATTTCCCACGATTTTGGATGACAAGGGGTCCAGGGAGCAGTTTGTAGGCCGAGATCTGGTAACTAATGAAGAGGCATTGGATTCTGTTACTTCGGAAAATTCCAGGAGTTTTGAGGTCAAATAAGGTGGAGGAACATATATAGAGGTATTGGTTGGTGACTGAGGCTGGGTTGAGATACGATGGGCTTCATTAGTAAAGAGATGTGAGGGCCAGTGACTGGTTGGGCGAAGGAGCTGATTAATGGTCGAGAAAAGAATCTTTTGCTTGTCGCAAGTATCAGCTGGAATGGTACGGACACAGTCAAGTGCCTTCTGGTAGCGGGTGAGCTGTTTTTCTTAAAGATTTGCACGTGAATGGTGAGGCCAGATTTTCACCAATTCTGTTTAGCCTCTGTGCATTCGCCTTGATTCCAGAGTTCAGCAGTATACCAAGAGGATGTGTTTTGCGCCCGAGACATAGCGCGATTTTAATGGCGCCAAATCATAGCATATGCTTGATATCAGGCTGTTGTAAGTATCTATTGTCGCATAAGAGGCAGAGTGAGCCGAGGCAGAGAGTAACAAACTGTTGATTGCTGCGGTGAATAATTCTGGAATGAGGGCGTTAAGGTTTTGAAATTGGATTTGGCACTTGGTGATGGAAATGGGAGGCAGTTCTTGAAGATAAAACCAGAGAGTGGGATGATTATACAGACCATGACCAGTGGCGGACAGGTTGGTTACAGATATGCCCCTTGAACAAACCAAATCGTGAGTATTGCTGCATCTGTGATTGGCAGATGTCATGTGTTGAGTGAAGCCAAGTCAGTTCATAGTGGCCATCTGATCCCTTGCAAGAGGGCTGTTTAGAGAGTCAGTATGGATGTAAAATTCGCCAAGAATCAGCATCCTTTCATAACTGGATTACAGCTTAGAAAGCAGTTAAGACAGTTCATTGACGAAAGAAGTGGAGGCTCCAGGTGGGCGGTAGAGCAGCACCAAATTAACAGGCTGACCTGACTGCTAATCCAGAGACATATTCTTGAAGGAATTGAATGTCGGCGACAGAATAGGTCGGATGTCGGCAGTAACACCATGGAGAACTGCAAGGCTGCCACTGCGGCAATGGGAACGAGCCCTCTGATGGAGTGCAACGTCTTGAGGTGGAGCCTTATTCAATTTGAGAAAATCATCTTCATTTTGCCAGGTCTCTTTTAGGCAAAGCAGGTTCAGTCTGTTATTCGAGATCAGATCAGCAATGATTGGGGCTTTTTCGATGTTCAAAGAGCACACATTGAGCATGGCAAAATGGGTTTCAGTTGCAGACAATGTGCATTCTGGAGGAGAGAAAATGACCGGCCGTATTTTCCACAAGCAACGCAGAGCTGCAAAATGCTATAACTTGTTGCTTCC
Source organism: Mordacia mordax (assembly GCA_036362905.1). Classification (NCBI taxonomy): domain Eukaryota; kingdom Metazoa; phylum Chordata; class Hyperoartia; order Petromyzontiformes; family Petromyzontidae; genus Mordacia; species Mordacia mordax. Next base: position 1,193,745 of record JAZEWT010000032.1, on the reverse strand, counting down.
TCGGCAGCTGATATGTAGATCCTAATACAGGGATGGGGGTACGGAAATCAATCGTAGGCAGGTTAATGGGAACTTTTGTTACCAGCACCCCGATGGACATAACTAGGGTGGCAAAGTATCATCAGCTCACGTCAAATTGCCAGAAGGTTGAGGGTACAGGGAACTGATGGGAGGAATCAAGCTCTGAAGAACCGCACGTCTATAGGTGATCATAACGATTAGGGGCCAAAGCCCACCGCGGGAGACACGGGTCGCAAGGCAGCGTCATACCGAAGATGCGACACCAGTACATCACAGGGGCCATCCCAGGGGTACAATATAAACTTCACGCAAACCAAATTATTTTATAACACACGCGAATGGACTTGTTAACCTGGATAATCTGGCGTCTAAACAGTGGTGGTAGCAACGGCTCAACAATTCAAGTCTTTTAACACAAGTAGATGGACTGGTTATAATGGTTATTCTGGCCTACAACAACCAGTTGTAAAGGCGAAGATAATGAGAGATAAACGAGGGAAAACTAGGTGAGGTAGAAAAGGATTATTGTGCAGTTGTGCAACGCGATAAGTGTGATGTGGGTTATTGATATACACGGCACAGACTCTATAACTACAGCGAGTTGCAGGCGGTGAGACTCATACAGTACTGTAATAGCAGGATATTAATAATAATAATTGCATTTTTATAGCGTTTTTCACCCGAGGGTCACAAAGTGCAGCACAGAGCTGTGGAGAGAACAGCACGTCAACAATAACGACATCAGAACGCAAAATCAGCAACAGTAACATTTTTTTTTTAAATATACACATCGCTGCAGAACAACATGCAAAGTATGATCTGACTTTCAACTATAATTTTAAAATGCAAAATTATCAGTGTTAATAATACTTATATTGGGAAATGGTTCAGTGTAACATTTATCTTATTACACTAAGAAGGGAAATACCCCAATCGTTGTTACAATCTGTGTGGTACACCTTCATAGAAAGGAGATCACCTGAGCATCCTTCCAATCCTGGGGAATCTGTCCTGTGGTCCACACATGGCAGCCTGCACAGAATCGGTACCTTCCCTGAGCAGTTTTTGGAGGCTATCCTTGCCAAGCGTTTTTCCTGGTCTTGAGTGTGAGCTATAAAGGAATCTATTTTTACTGATGTGCTTTCATTGATTATCAATACCCACTTAATCCCGTACAGAGCATCAGGAAAGCAGAAGCCTATCCCAGCCGACAGAGGGGGCAAGATGGAGGATTGCCCAAGCTGTGATGCCAGTATATTGCATGGCACACTTTTTGGGGCAATTTACCTACCAGGTCAATTAACCTAGGCAGATGCATATCTTTAGATGGTGGAAGGAAATTGGAGTACTCAGAGAAAACCCACATGGATACGGGGAAAACACGCAAACTCCACACAGAAAAGCACCCAAGCTGGGAATCATATCCGGTGTCTTCTTTCTGTAAGGCGACAGTGCTACCCATTTTGCAAATGTGCAATCCGTTTTTTACTGATGTTGTGAAAGGTATATAAGAGTTATAATTATTGCACTTCTAGAGAGTCTTTCACCCGAGGGTCACAAAGTACCGCACAGAGCTGCGGAGAGATTGGTATACCAGCAACAATAATGACATAAGAACAACAAATCAACAACAATATCGTTTTTTTTTTACAAATCTGAGCTGTGGAGAGAATGGAATGTTAACAACAACATCAGGACAGTTCAGCTGAAAGTTAAATAATGGTTATAATTTATAGAAGGACAGAAAATAATTGTTCAACAAACAAGAAAGGAATTAATCTTCCCGAGCAGGCCCAGGTCGGCAGTGAGCCATCATCCTGGCACGACAACATTGAACCGCATTAACAGTCATAGCCAGAGGACTTGAAAGGCTTACAGAACAAGTGAGTGTTGAGACGAGATTGAAGTTGCCAAGGGACTCAGCTTATTGAATCTTCAATGGAAGGGCATTCCAGAGTCTTGGAGCAGCGTGTGAGTAGGCTGTGTCACAGATCGAATGGAGGTGCGATCTGGGCACATGCAGTAAGCCTGTATTGGAGGATCGAAATTGTGTTGAAGAGGGTGCTTGAAGTAGGTCACAGATGTATGTTTGAGCAACGCCAGTTAGAGCTTTGTAGGTGTGAAGGAGGATCTTGAATTCAATTCTGTATTTAACCGGTCGCCATTGGAGAGACATCAGTACTGGGGATATGTGATCGTTGATGGTTGTGTGAGTGAGGACTCTCGCAGCTACATTCGGCACACGTCGGAGACAATTGATCAGGTATGCAGGGGTGTCAGGGACCAGTGCATTGCAGTAATCGATTTGTCAGGAGGGGCGGCGCGGTGGCCCAGTGGTTAGCGCTGTCGCCTCACAGCAAGAAGGTCCCGGGTTCGAATCTCTCGGCTCGGGTGCCTTTCTGTGTGGAGTTTGCATGCTCTCCCCGTGTCCGCGTGGGTTTTCGCCGGGCACTCCGGTTTCCTCCCACAGTCCAAAAGGCATGCTGCTGCATAGGTTGATTGGCTCGCAGGCTAAATTGCCCCGCAGTGCCCGGCGATGGACTGGCGTCCCATCGTCGGTATATCCTTGCCTTGCGCCCTGTGTCTGCCGGGATAGGATCCGGCTTCACCGTGACCCTGTATAGGACTAAGCGGTTTCAGACAATGAGATGAGATGAGATTTGTCAGGAGATGAAGATGTGTATTAGCATCTTTTTTGACAATAAAACAGATGTGGAGGGTTAAATGACAGAGAATGAGGTGAGGGTGAGCATGGGGTTTTGCTGCGCGGTGAGTGAGGTGGAGATACTGAATCAGATAAGCTGGAGAAGATGTTGTCTACAGTAAGCCGGCGCCCGACTATTGCAAGGTGTGGCACGACTTCAGTCGTTCTCAGTACAAAAGCCCCCAATTTTTTAAGTGCAAAATATAATGATTAAGAACATTTAATAACTACTAGAATTTTAAGGAAATAGAAATTAAACCAAGGTAACAATAATAAAGTGATGTAGGCTGCTTCAAATCAGTTAAAAATAGTGATTTATTTGTCGGTTGTCGGAGTTGCTGAAAGTTCGCTTATGTCCCCGAACATCCGGATAATAAGTTCAAAGATCCCCCGTTGTGTAAGAAACTGCAGATATTCTCAGCCATGATTATATCCTCCCTTCTCTATGTTTGCAAAATGTAGACCCTCTAGTGGAATGTTTGTGCTGGTTTGAAACATTCAGGCTGACTTGTCTATGATCCATCCTTGATCTAACCAGGTTGGATTGTGTGAGGAGCTCGCTGATTTTTTTAATATTTGTGAACCGGTTCCAATTAGTGGGGTCCTTTGGCAGGCAAGGTTTCCGTGGTTGGGTCATGCAGCCTGCAAGCTCAGCCACTGTATGGCCAAGCAGCTTTAGTTTGGTTGGATAGAGGGAGATAAACAGGCATTGCAGGGGCTAGAAAAAAGATGGACTGATGTGGTATTGGAGTACGGGAAGATGATTCGCCTGGCTGGTGATGATGGTTACCGGTGGTGTTAAGATCAGCCAATGTGGAGGAGGCTTGTGAAGGTCGCTATTGGCCACTTGAAGAGATAGACTTTTTTACAGCAGAAAATACCCAGTGAGATTGAAAGCTCTGAATATGTGATTCCTATGATAAACCCAACATAAGAACTGACCAACAACAACATATACAATCAAAGGTGAATAAACATATGCATAGCACCACTTTGGGCAAAGGTGAAACCCTAACCATTATTGTTAAGTAAACAGTAACAAGCCAAATTTCACAGCACAAAAATGACCAATAATTCAAATATATTTACGAAACAAAGAAGGTTTGACAGTGTAAAAGGAAAATGCATATGCATACATTAAAACCAACTATCCCTTTTTGCACTTGCATCTAAGCAGACATTTTAATTCTAATTGGGATCTAAGGTAGTGCACTAATTGTATTTTTGGTGGTCTCAAGCTAATGGAAATATTGTTCCAAAAGCGAGGGGGCAGCCACCACAAAAGCCTTTTCATCGAATATTGATGTGCACGACGGAACATTTAGCAGACAATAGGTTGAGATTCTAAGATTTAGTTTGTTCATATGCACAGACAATAAATGCATAATATATTATGCCGATTTGTTAAGTAGAACGTTAAGTTTGAATAGGGCCCAGTGAATATATGATTATTTAGAGACGTTAATTTTGAACCAATATAAAATTCACAACGTTGTTTTGTAGGGGACACTCAAAGTAAACCTCAGAATAGAGCGAATGGTAAAGTGCGTTGAGTATTTAATACAGTGCTAGATGTCAATTGACAGATAGTCGCAATAATCATTCAATCGTAACATAGTTGCCTTTATCCAGTCCAAGTGGAACTTAGTTGGAAGCTATGTTTACGTCTGTAAAGAAAGACTTTTTTTACTTTAATATATTTGGCAGCAATCAATGTATTATGTAAACAATGTGAGCCGCCTTCCAGCAATAACAGGTAGCAGAGCGGTACTCACAACAGTGAGCAGAGCGCCAGCTGGCTAAGGGGAAGAGAGTTGGCGCAATAGTGGGTTTGGGTGGTGCAATTGTCAGATAACTCAGTTAATCTGTAACACCTGGGTCTGGCTCATGACCTCCTGTTAGCTTTCGACACTTTACTTGGCCTTGAGGCATCTGACTAGAATAAGCACTGTGATGATGTCACAGCCATTTAGTAGCAATTAGCGGTTGTTGTCTGTGGCTTTACTGGGTGTATAATCTTTATTGACCGAATGTGTGGTTGACTGTGTGTGTGGTTGACTGTGTGTGCAGTTGCTGATGCTGTGTCTCGTCAGGCGGAGTGGAGTTTTGCAAAGATGCCACCGTTTCTTTTTGATCTTTATAGACAGGTAAGTGTGTTGATTAATCAGTTTTATTTAATTGACCTCTAACATGAGTTTGCAGAAAAAATAATTCCACAAATAACCATCATCCTTTTTGTGGAGTCCAGAAGCACTTGGGTTTGATTCCTGACTCGAGTGCCTTGTTGGATCAAGTTTGTTATCAGGTGGCAGCATGCCTATGCAGTGGTAACATCTGCACCGCGCAGAAAGCAAGTCCTACCCAAGGCACTTCGAATCTTGCCTCGAGTGCCTCCCTGTATGGTGTTTGTGTGTTGCCCATTGTTCTCTGTGTGGGGTTTCCTCCCACAAATAAAAACCCTCAATAATGAATTGGCCAATAACATAGGATGCAGCATCTGGCCAATATTGGCGCTGGCTGTCTGCTTGTCTGCCTTTCCCCATACCTCTTTCGTTTCTTAGCACCTATCAGTTGGTCTGTATTTTAATATCTTCTGCACTGAATAAATATGCATGTGTTATAAATGTATTCATCATTATGAATTAACATTTTGGGTCCATGGTAAATACTGCAGGAGTACTGTACTAATTAGTTATAGCTGACGACTTATTGTAAGTTAAGGCAATGGAGGCTGTCACATAAGAATCTATATCTGGTTCTGCTCTTTTTAAGTAAGAGTTTAGTCTCCTTTATGGAATAATAATGATTAACTTTCACACTACGGTTGATTACAACATGGATAATCAGCATTATCTGTACTATATCCATTTAAATATGCACAGAGTTGCAATGAGCCGAAGCTGTCTTTTTAAAGAAGCAGAATTTGAATCAATCAACCTTTTTTGTTACACGGCACACTTCAAGGAGGTAAAATTCTATGGCACACCCAGTTTTTTTAGCTGAATTAATTTAGGAAAAATGTTACTTTAACTTACATTTACTGTTGTTAGGGTCTTAGTCGATAGGTTTGCAACAGAGTGAATACAATAAACTAAATAAGACTCAAATGCATTAATGTTTTAAATCCACCATAGAATATACTCTCTTTGGCAGCACGCACGGCCACATTTTCAAAATTTGCTCAAATCATCTGTTCATCTATTCGGTACCCTATATCTGTTCTGCATGCAGCACTAAGTTTAGGTGTTTGAATTTCGCTATTTTGTGTAATACGTTTATATTTGTAACAATATTTTTTAAGTATAATTTTTGTATAAAATACTTTATTTGAAGATTAATTTTGACGGATTTTACTACTTGTAAATTTTGTTGGCTTGAATGTTTTTTAAAGTTGAAATGACAGGTTTTACATTGATTTCCATTACCTCTGTTCAAAATTTCACAGAACACTTCAACATTTCTTATACGCACACCGTTTGAAAACCACTGTGCCTAATGGCTCCACCAGGCTCATGTTACAAATTGTGGCAATTAATTGACCATGAAAAAGTGAAACCGTGCATATAAAAAACCGTATATTTGGAGGGCTGACTGTACTGTGACATATATAATACCATGCTGTGGCTGTGTGCTGTGCTTGTGCTTTCATAGCTGATGCTGCCTCTTGGCTTGGAGGAGTTGATGAATCAATTTGAAAACATCCTGGGAACACAAGAGCTGAACTGGCCGGCCGTGCTGTCCTGCGTCTCCGCACTGCTCACGTGCTTCCCAGAGGCCCACATCCTCCTGCAAGGCACGCACGCCGCACTGTGTGTGTGCGCTCAGATCAATTGTGTGCATCAGCGTTTGTCTTTGTCATGTTGTCTGTTTATGAGGAATGGTCGAGCAGTGATTAGTGTGCTGAGCTGTGAACCTGGTGGCCCGAGTGCGAATCCCACTCTCAGCCAACACCAGTGACGATTTTATAATTCGGTACTGGGTCTTTTTTAGGTCGACTGAACCTGGTATGAGTACCTGGGGTGGTGCGTAAATATCATCACTAGATAGACAAAGGTGGCTGGGTCTAGTACAGGTCACCCTCCTCCTCATGTGCGGTTGCTCGCTAGCAGTATTTGACCCTACAGTATGTTAGGCTATATAGGCAGTCTTTGTCTCTTTGCTGTCTGAGTTTGTGTGTGTCTTATCTTTGTTAGTCAGTATGTTATGAGTCTTCTCTGAGTATGTTTGTGTGGTTGTCTGCCAATTTGTCTTGGTGCACATTAATTATAATAATTAACATTTATAACAAGCGCATATTTGTTCAATGTTGAAGGGATTCGAAGATAGACTGATTCATAGGCATGAGGAAACTTCAGCGAGGTGGGGGAAAGGCAGCCATGCGCTTTACTAGTGCTAACATTTTTCAGACACTGCATCCTATATATTGTCATATCAGCCAGTTATTTAATGAGATTTTTTTGTTGTATCAGGAAACCAAAGAACCTAGCGGAAGCTCATGCAAAACAGGGGGTGAACACACATTCCACACACAATTGTGCTTAAGCAGGAATCAAACTATAAAATCCATTCTTTTGGGTTATGTCACGTAAAAAATGTCGTAAACCCACCTCCACCTGACACAGCTCATCTGTAATGTTTTTTTCATTTGAACAAAACGTGCTTATTCTTTACTATCTCAGCACACTGGTGTGTTGGAGAGCATATTCACAGCATTTACAATAAAATAGGACGCTTCGCTGATAATTGCAATCAGCGATATCAGGTATTGCAAACCAATTTCGAATGAGATGCTCTGGAGTTGTTTTTACGGTTTTACAGATTTTTTTTTATATTGGGAGGTTGTGATGGCATCATTGTGTGCCCACCTGTGCAAGGACCCAGAGGGGGCAATATGTTAGTATTACCTATACATTATGTTAATGTTTAATTATACAGGTGTTCATAGGTGAATCAGCCTTAGACAATAGTCCGAGATTGTCAATTACTTTTGTTCAGTAACTGTTACTAAACTGGAGAATGTTACTATTTGAAATATATAAAAAAATTTAGGTGACCTAACTAAAAATAAATAGATTTTATGCACAACATTGCTCATGAAAGCCTTTGTGTTAAAGAAATCAAGCTGCCTCAGGCAGGACTTTCTTTCTTATAGTTGCAGATAATACTGTTGTGCAGCCCTGCTGCAATTTTTTTAGCTGTGTGTGCTTTTTTCTAGGCCATGTACTTACATGCCCAGCTACTACATGTCCAAACAGCTTTTGTTTGGCTGTATAGAGGGGGCTTAGATGGGCCTGGCTCGAAAAGTGTTGGACTGATGTGGCACAGGAAGACCTGGAACTGAGTTACCTTCCTGAAGACTGGTACTGGTTGTGTCAACATTGGCCTCTTTGGAGGAGGCTCATGAAGGAAGCTATTGGACAGTTGGAGATAGTTGACCTCCAAAAACAGCAGAGGGCAGAGGAGCAATACTCACATCAACGAATGGAGGACCAGGCAGCTAAAGCACAGCAAGTTGGCATAGGTCGTGCAACTACAAATCATCTCAGACAACCCATGACATCTCAGCCTATTCCATGGCTTTGAGTTTATGGTGTGTACATGTGCCTTTGTATTTACTTCAGTGTATTGTGTGTCTATTATTATTAGTGTGTGTATGTCTCTTGTGTCTGTTTTGTTGCTGTCTCGTTTTTCTAAAATATGTTTTTGTTGGCCTGCATTTTTGTTGTGCATCTAAGTGATAATCTGTTTAAGATGCTTTGTTTGATTATACTGTGTTGATAATGGTGCATAAGCCCTGTTAAGAACTACAACACATTCCTCAATTATGCTGCCTTAAAAGAAAACGATAAGGTAGGTAACATTTTGGGCAAAGGACCTCCTTCTTCATCACTTAGTTCTCCTTATTCGTGGGATACCAAAAATGCAAAAAACGTGGATACCGGCAGCACCTGTACAATATACCTAATACACTCCTCAAATAAACATAAACATGCCCAATAACGTTGTAAATGCATTAACAACTATTTATTAACACAGTACCTATACAGCTGTACTGTAAATATCTGAAAGAAAATTCTGTAAATCAACAAAACATGACAGAAAATTAATATAAAAATTAACATATTGTACATTTAGACAGCACAGTGATGCAGTTGGTAGCGCTGTCACCTCACAGTAAGAAGACTTCGGGTTCGATTCCTGGCTCAGGTGCCTTTCTCTATGGCGTTTGCATGTACTCCCCGTGGGTTATCGCTGGATACTCCGTTTTTTTACTACCGTCCAAAGACACACTGCTGCCTAGGTTAATTAGCCTGCTGAGAAAATTGGCCCAAAGAGTGTGCCTTGCGATGTTCTGCCATCATATCCTGGATATTCCTCCGCCTTGTGCCTTCTGTTGGCCGGGATAGGCTCCAGTCCCCCCTTCCCCCATAACCCTGTACAGAATTAAGCGGTATTGATCATGAATAAATAAATATTGTACATGTACCTGAAAGAGAGGGGAAGGGGATATGGAGTGGGTCAGAGGGGGAGGAGGTGGGAAAACGTCGGGGTGGGTGAAACAACACATATGTAGACTACAATTGCTGCCTTGCTCCACTCTCCCATTTTTTATCTCACGAAGCTTGGGAAACGGCTCTTAGGCCAGGCTAGCCCGATTGTTGTGAGTATGTGAAGCCACGGATATAAAAACCACAGACGAGGAGGACGAGGTGTACAATAAAGAAGGGTCATTATCTAAAGCAACACCTACTACTAAATGGTTTGCTTGAAACAATACACAAGCAAGCTATGCACTGGGTTGTTGTAACTTGCTTAAGGTCTATAAGATTACAACAGGTTTTACCATATCTGGCGATTATGCAGGTGTAAAGATCCCAAACACCAAAATGACACATTTTACAATGCGTCTAGTTTGCAAAAGCCACACATACTAGTGGCAAAGTATGCAAACAGGTAGCTTTGATAACCTATGCATTGTCCTTCAACTGACCGACCTTCACCAGGCAGTGGCTTCCTTTTGAGCCTATTTGCCGATGTCAGCCGTTGCCAAAAGGCAGTCAGCTCAGGACAACGCGGTATCAATGCTTTATAGCTTAGGTAGAGCTGTTAACGCTATGGGTACAGGTAAAACCTGTTGTAATCTTATATATGTATACTGGCAAAAAAGTACCCATAGCGTTGCTTAAGGTCAATGACACTTTTTACTTGTATATATTCTCCAGTATTATTTTTATACAAATGAGTTGATATTTAGGTTAGGTAGTGACATGGATTGGCAAAATTTGTGAATAAATTGATTTGATATGTATGCATATTCTTGAAACTGAATGGTGTATACCAGAGACAGCTTCTTTTACAGCCTAGTCTCAGTGTTAGCCAAGTGTTGCCAGAAGACAATCAGCTCAGAACAACGCAATTATCAATGCATTAGTAGCTCAGGTCGAGCTGTTATTTTTCCATAAGTATGTGGAGAATGTGTGTTTTTTTGCAAACTGTATTTTTTGCAAATTTTGTACGTTGTTAAAGGTGTCTATTTGGTGTTTTTAAATCTTAAGACTTGTTTTATTGCCGGAAATGCTAAAACCTCTTCTCTTTTTTGCAGTAACAAAAATGTACCGATAGACATAACAGATTGAAATCAGTTTCAAGATAATGTATACATTATTAGAGCATTTAGTTTGCATATTTTCCACAAGTATGCATGATTTTTTTGCAAACTTTATACTGTGAAAGGTGTCTATTTGGTGTTTCAAGATCTTAACACTTGTATTTTTGCCAGAAATGGTAAAACCTATTTTCTTACATATATGTACAGGCAAAATGTACCTATAGACCAGTAGCTATGAAGATTGTACAGCACAATAAAAATAAGACAAATAAGTTAAATAGTGGAACAATGGCATGGGAAAATTTTAAGCTTTTTAGCACAGCAAAAGGAAGGAGAATATGCAACCCCTTAAAAGAGACATCAATTTATGTAAATACAGTTGTCACGAAACTCTTATACTAATATGAATATAAGGTAAGTTATCGATGTCCGTGATTGTAGCGTTACGCTCATGGCAATTATGCCGACTGTCACAAACACCTTTTTCCCGAATTTTGATGTGCGTCTAGTAACATTGAGCAGATAGTAGGCTAAGTTTCTAAGATTAGGTTTGTTTGAATCGACTCCAAATCCATAAAATATTTTTACGACTTATATATAGATAAACTTTATTGTCATCCCATCCGTATACAATTACAGTTTAATAGGGGAACGAAATTATGTTTGTCATGGTCCCCGGTGCAAAAACAAAACAAGGCTGAATGCACATTCAACAGGGCAGGGCAAAACACGCACACAATCTATACTACATATAGTAGAGTTAAGTGGCCATTGCAGGTATGCATGTGTGTTTGAGG
>JAZEWT010000032.1:1122022-1147937 GCA_036362905.1 Mordacia mordax | reverse complement strand
GCCCCCGAGGCCGCTACTGCGGCCCGCGGTCCCACTTCTCTGCGAGGAGGAATCGGGCCGCGTCCTGGAAGCCGCAGACGAAGACCCCCTCCATGGCGCGGCGCGGCGGCGGCAGGAACGCGCGGGCGACCCGCAGTGCGTTACGCACGTTCACCTGCGCGCACCGACAACGACATCGCCGCGACATCGCCGCGACATCGCTAATGCGTCACTGCATCAACAACGGTGTAACATCGTCGCGACGACGTCGCTACGACATCGCCGTGACATCACGAATACAACATCACTGCAACATCACTGCAACAACAACGGTGACATCACTTCTTTCAGCAAGAGGAGCGCATGTTACCACTGCACACAGCCTTAAGAGACTGCAGCGGTCAGTGCTGTTAGCGAGAAGCGCCCGGATGATGAGGCTCCTATAGGTAGGAGCCGCAGTGCACTGCTCTGCCCGTGGGGCTCTAACGCTGTGACAGGCGGCCCTGCTCACGGCTCAATGTACAAGAACGGCCCTTAAGAGCTGCTTTATCGGGCTAGCTGCTGCGAATGTTCATCCACTCTCCTTCACGATGGGCCGCCGCTTTTGTTGGAGATTCCAAAAATGTCGGGCTATCTTCACTACAGGCGACACGGTGGCCCAGTGGTTAGCGCTGTCGCCTCTTCACAGCAAGAAGGTCCCGGGTTCGAATCTCTCGGCTCGGGTGTCTTTCTGTGTGGAGTTTGCATGCTCTCCCCGTGTCCGCGTGGGTTTTCGCCGGGCACTCCAGTTTCCTCCCACAGTCCAAAAAGCATGCTGCTGCATAGGTTAATTGGCTCGCAGGCTAAATTTCCCCGCAGTGCCCGGCGATGGACTGGCGTCCCATCGTCGGTATATCCTTGCCTTGCGCCCTGTGTCTGCCGGGATAGGCTCCGGCTGACCGTGACCCTGTATAGGACTAAGCGGTTCCAGACAATGAGGTGAGATGAGATAGCTTATTCGAGACCAATGGCACAATCTCTGTTTGTGAGCACCTGTTAAGACCCATACGGAAGCACACGAAGTGGTTGGTAGCCTTCACGAACGGTGACTTAAATCTCGCATTAACCAGGGCGGCCTGGCGCGTCCGCAGCGCGCCACGTGCGCGCCACGTGCGTGCCACCGCAGGGCCCTGACGCACCCGGAAGCTCTCCTGCGAGACGCGCACAAATAGTTGCACGGTACCCGGGTCGCACGGGCAGATGTCGTGCCGGCCGCTGAACGGCGACACGGTGATGGTTCGACCGCGGTCCAGCACCGGCAGGTTGTTCGTGATCCCCCCGTCGAACCAGCACTGCCCCGCGGGGCCGTGCCGAGTGGGGGAGCGGGGGGCGGGGGAAGGTTCGGCCGAGTGAGACAGGGCAACACGCGTGGCACACTCGCACGGTTGAAGTTTTACCATTCATGGCAATTATGCAGGCAGTAAGATCTTACAATTGCCAAAAATGGTAAAACGTCTTCTCTTTCTTGACATATTTCTCATCTCATCTCATTGTCAGAGACTGCTTAGTCCTGTTCAGGGTCGCGGTGAGCCGGAGCCTATCCCGGCAGACACAGGGTGCAAGGCAGGGATACACCCCCGATGAGACGCCAGTTCATCACCGGGCACTGCGGGCAATTTAGTCTGCAAGCCAATTGACCTATGCAGCAGCATGTTTCTTGGACTGTGGGAGGAAACCGGAGTGCCCGGTGAAAACCCACGCAGACACGGGGAGAACATGCAAACTCCACACAGAAAGGCACCCGAGCCGAGATTCGAACCCGGGCCCTTCTTGCTGTGAGGCGACAGCGCTACGCACTGGGCCACCGCGCCGCCCTTCTTTACACCTTTGTACTTGCAAAAGTACTCATGGACTGAACAGCTTGACCTGAGCTATTAATGCATCGATATTGGGTTGCTTTGAGCTGAACTGCCTTTTGGCAACACCAGGCTGACACTGAGATTTAGGCAACACATAAAGCCGTTCTCTCGTGTGAGCCACTCAGTTTCAAGGACAATGCATACATTGATGATTGCTTCGAAAAGCCGCTCTCTCGGGACAGCCGCGTCGATCGCTTCCTCTCTCCACCCCCAACGTGTGAAGCGAAATGTCGCCAGGTGGAGAGAGGGAGCGATCGACGCGGCTGTCCCGAGAGAGCAGCTTTTCGAAGCAATCATCATGCATCGAGCCGTGAAAACCCACATCATTACAATGCATACATTGTAAAGATCACCTGGCAGGTGTTAAAATCTTAACACCTGGCATAATCGCCAGATACGGTAAAACCTGTTCTACTCTTATATATGGACGCAAGATGTTCGCCGCAACATCGGTTTACTCTCACATGCTCGTTGCGCCTCGTGTGATCGCTGTTATCATGTCTGATAGAGTCAACAATACGGGCGGCGCCGTGGCGCAGTGAGTAGCCCTGCTGCTTCACAGCAAGCAGGGCGCCAGTTCGACTCCCGGCTCGGGTGCCTTTCTGTGTGGAGTTTGCGAGATTCTCTCCCCGTGTCGACGTCGGTTTTCGTCAGGTACTCCGGTTTCATCCCACCGTCGAAAGACAAGCTGCTGTCTGGTTAATTGGCTTTCTGAGCAAATTACCCCAAACAAAGGGCCCTGCGTTGCATCGGCGTCACATCACGGGTATAGCAACCCCTTGCGCCCTCAGTCTGCTGGGATAGGCTCTGGACCACCATGACCCTGTGCAGGATTAAGCGAGGACTGATAATGAACTGAACTGATGAACTCAGCAATACACTGCATAACGGTCGCGAGTTCTAACCCTGATTGACTAAACCGAATCGTATTGCGCCCTAGGGTCGATAAAATGGGTACCACTTTGTGGACAAGTCAACAGTGGTTGTCCGGGGGAGAGACTCACCTCTCCATCGTATGTGACGGGTTCGAGGCCAGCGTAGAACGGGATGAAGCTGCTCGCTAAGATCACCTGGATACAGCGAGACACGCGCACCTGTCATGGCCTCCACTCACGTCCACACAGACAAATATCTCCCGTAGAGCCTGTTAGCGAGCGTCTATAAAGGGCAGGAAATGCACACGAGAGGGTGGGTGGCTAGCCCCACACCCGACCGCCTTTGTCTCCCGACTGGCGATGTTTGCATTCATTTGAGGCTGAGTTGACCTGGTGGCGGCCCAGGATCGGTTCAGAAAATCGCCACTCGTGTTGGCTGTGAGCGGATATCGAACTCTGGTGATGGGTTCGCAGTGCAGTGCACTATCCACTGCACTACCGATCCCTACAACTGCGTGCAGCACACAGATGTGTTCCCATCATGCTGCGCTCAGGACACCAGTGCCGCCCCCCGGCCCCCCCAGCCCCCCCAGCCCAGCGCCCTCCCCCAGCCCCCCCAGCCCCGCGCACCTGCACAAGCTCGTGACGCGACCCGTAGCTCGACACCACGCGGTTGTCTCCGGAGCGTGCGCTGCTGATGGAGATGTGCAGCCGCCCGTTGGCGCGCGTGTGCGCGTCCTCTGGCAGCAGGGACTCGATCCCCTCCCTGCTCACACAGGCGTTCCGCGACGCCGTTATGGCCGGCCGGCCAGTCGATGAAGGAGGAGGATGTGGAGGTGGGCGCCACGCGGTTATCTCCAAAGAGTGGCTTTTGAGAGCATGTTTTCTTGTGAACGCCACTGGGATTTGCGAGCAGCGGCAATTCGATGTAATCTTTTAAAATGCAGTTTATACAAGTCGGCGGCGCGGTGGCCCAGTGGTTAGCGCTGACGCCTCACAGCAAGAAGGTCCCGGGTTCGAATCTCTCGGCTCGGGTGCCTTTCTGTGTGGAGTTTGCATGCTCTCCCCGTGTCCGCGTGGGTTTTCGCCGGGTACTCCGGTTTTCTCCCACAGTCCAAAAGCATGCTCCTGGATAGGTTGATTGGCTCACAGACTAAAATTGTCCTGCATTGCCCGGCGATGGACTGGCGTCCCGTCGTCGGGTGTATTCCTGCCTTACGCCCTATGTTTCCGGGATAGGCTCCGGCTTCACCGTGACCCTATATAGGATTAAGCGGTTTCAGATAATGAGATGAGATGAGTTTATACAAGTGCCCCAGTATTTGTTTAATAGTATGTTCGTTCCGAGAGCAAGGACACCGCAGAGGAAGACAGCAACGCAGCCGGAGACCCTGGAGGAGACCCACGCAGAACAGGGGGAGAGAAAACGAACTCCACACAGAGTGATCTGAGGTGGAAATGGAACCGCCTCGGGCAGGAGCTTCTCTCTTTGAGGAGGAGGAGGAGGAGGAGGATGGGGGAGAGTGGGGGGGGAGGCGGAACAGGGTGAGGGGAGCAGGGGGAGGAGGAAGAGGAGGATGGGCAGGAGGCGGGGGGGGGAGCGAACTCGCACCTCAAGGTTTTCATGAAGTCGAACCCCGGGGTCACGACCCCGAGCGCCAGTTCTCGAACCTGCTGTCCGAAACTGTAGACGAACTGAGTCGCCTCCTGAGGTCAGAGGGGTGAGGTGGGATCAGTGTCTCCCCGTGGCTGCCGGCTCCCTGTGCAGCCTCCACCCCTCTACGGGGACCCTCGTCAGGCCCCCACAGGGACCTCGTGAAGGGGAGTAAAATAATGGAACCTTCGCCTCGTTCCTGCCCTCTCTGCCGTGACCCCAAGCTCCCCCGTGTCTCCATGCCCCCATCTCCCCCTTTGTCCATCTTCCTATGTCCCCATGTTCCAACCCTCCTATCTCTCCATGCCCCCGAGTCCCCCATCTTTCCCCTCCGAGTCCCCCATCTCTCCCCTCCGAGGAGTCCCCATCTCCCCGTGCGCGCCCCCCCCCCGTCTCCCCCATCACCGGTATGCGCTGCGGCGCCGTCGCGAGCATCGCTGCCGTCATGGCCCCAGCGCTGGCGCCTGCGTATGCGCGCACGTGGTCGGTGAGCGCCGCGCCACGCTCCAGCAGGGCGCTCGCCACCCCGAGGTGGTAGACGCCCATGAAACCCGAGCCCGCGAACGAGACGTTCAGCTCCTGGGGCTGGTGATGCCTCTCCCCGGCCGTCGTGTCCTGCGTGGGCGACGCGGCAGAGGCGGACAGGAAGCCGGCACGGTCCGCTACGGCGATGGTTGCAGGGATTGTACGTCTTTATTTTATAGATTCACTCTCCCAGCGCCGGGCACTCCGGTTTCCTCCCACAGTCCAAAAAGCATGCTGCTGCATAGGTTGATTGGCTCGCAGGCTAAATTGCCCCGCAGTGCCCGGCGATGGACTGGCGTCCCATCGTCGGTATATCCTTGCCTTGCGCCCTGTGTCTGCCGGGATAGGCTCCGGCTTCACCGTGACCCTGTATAGGACTAAGCGGTTTCAGACAATGAGATGAGATGAGACTATCCCAGCTACGACTGCACCATCAACTTGTCAAGCACTCGTCCGTATTTTGCAATATTTTGCATCTTTATATCGCCTCTCACCCGAGGGTCACAAAGCGCTGCACAGAGCTTTGAACAGAATGGCGTGTCAACGACAACATTAGAATGGATCAATAGAATAAATTAATTAAAATGTATCAATGAAGCTCGTGAAGTAACAAAAAACACACAAAAAACAAACAAAAAATAAATGCCCGTAGGGCTGGCACTCTGCTAGTCCATCCAAGTGGCACACATTGACAAATAAAAACCCGAGACGGCGTGGGGACCCAGGTCAGGATCTAACTTCATAGTGATTTGTAATATACTATTCACCAAATTCGAGAAACATCATCAGACTTTGTCCCCTTCACACAACCCTGTGTCACACTCCCCATTTCACACAATCACACTACAGAGCCTCCCTATGGCCTTAACAGACTGCAGGGTCAAGTGCTGTTAGCGAGCACCTATGAAGGTCGACGCGGCACAGAAGGGAGTGGGTGACCAGCACCACACCCCGCCATCTTTGTCTCCCTTGTGGCAATATTTACACACTGCAGGATGTGCTCATTTGATGCTGAGATGACCTAGGTGAGCCCCAGAACTGGTTCAGAAAATCGTCACCGGTGTTGGCCGTGAGCAGGATTCGAACTCGGGTGGCCGGGTTTGTAGCCCAGCGCGCGAACCGCTGCGCCACCGCTCCCCACACACCCTGTCTCACATACTCACACATACCATCTCGTGCAGTCACACACACACACACACACTCCCCATCTCACACAAACACACCATCTTACACAACACACACGGCGTCTCGCACACACAAACCTCGTCGTCTCACACCCCAACAACAACCGCCATTCGCCACGAAGCGGCGGTGACGTCACCACGGTGCCTGTGCCAGGCCAAATGCACTTTGAAGCCGCATGAAGTGTCGAAGGCTCGCCGACAAGAGGGACAGGGACAGACACGGGTGTTGTGGGTTGCCTGACTGAGATGACGAGCAGATGCACCACCTGTGCGCCCCACTGTGCCAACTCGCTGTGTTTTAGCCGCCCGACGCTGTTGTGAGCGTTACTCCTCTACCGTCCGTTGTTGTTGGAGGCCGACTGCCTCCAACTGCCCCGTAGCGTCATTCACGAGCCTCCACCATAGAGGCCGATCTCGACAGCGCTGGTACCAGTCTTCAGCAAGTCCACTCAGCTCCAGGTCCCGCTGTGCCACATCGGTCCATCACTTCTTCAGTCCATGCCGAGCCCGTTTAGTCCCCTCTATCCGGCCAAACAGAAGCTGCTTGGGCATGTGGTGGCTGGAAATGCTGGCTACATGACAGCGGCGCGGTGGCCCAGTGGTTAGCGCTGACGCCTCACAGCAAGAAGGTCCCGGGTTCGAATCTCTCGGCTCGGGTGCCTTTCTGTGTGGAGTTTGCATGCTCTCCCCGTGTCCACGTGGGTTTTCGCCGGGCACTCCGGTTTCCTCCCACAGTCCAAAAGCATGCTCCTGGATAGGTTGATTGGCTCGCAGACTAAAATTGTCCCGCAATGCCCGGCGATGGACTGGCGTCCCGTCGTCGGGTGTATTCCTGCCTTACGCCCTGTGTTTCCGGGATAGGCTCCGGCTCACCGTGACCCTATATAGGATTAAGCGGTTTCAGATAATGAGATGAGATGAGATGACCCAGCCACTGCAGCCGCGCCTGCCGAAAGAGCTCACAAATGGAACTTTATCCAAATGTTTCGAGAATTTGTGAGCTCCTCACACAATGGAATGTAGGCAGGCCAGCCGCAAAGTTTCAAAACTGCACAAATGTCCCGCCAGGAGGTTTACGTCAAGCAAGCATAGAGAAGAGAGGGCATGACTGTAGCTGAGAAGACCCGAAGCTTCGTGGGAAGCGACAGGTCAGGCAACTTCCACACAGCGTTACGTATCCGATGAAAAGACAATGCCCTACTGGTACGGAGTGAGACCTCCGTGGCTAAACCAGAACCGGCCATAAGCATACTGCCTAGGTATGGAAATTTCTCCACTATCTACACAACTGCCCCATCACTCATGGAGAGCTGAGGGGTACTTGATGGCACAA
This sequence comes from Mordacia mordax, assembly GCA_036362905.1. Classification (NCBI taxonomy): domain Eukaryota; kingdom Metazoa; phylum Chordata; class Hyperoartia; order Petromyzontiformes; family Petromyzontidae; genus Mordacia; species Mordacia mordax. The sequence continues at coordinate 1,140,489 of JAZEWT010000032.1, read as the reverse complement.
AATACCCAGTTTTGGTGGGGCTGATGGTAAAACCCCACCTCTTTGTGGCATGATCTAGGATCAACAGCCGAGCCTCCAACTCCTGCTCAAGAGCAAACAGAAACTACCAAATCGTTGTTATAAATAACATGGTTGACCAAGTGATTCCTTTAATGCACCGCGCATCGATCAGCCTCCCATTGTACTTGTGCCAGATGAATATTTCACTGGTCCATCCATGGTAAGCCTCTCGAACTACGTGGTAAAAAAATGTTGAATAATATAGGAGCCAGAGGGCATCCCTGTTGCACTCCTAGGTAAACAGAGAATGGCTCTGACTCCCAACCACGTAGTTTTACATAGGCTTGCCCATCATCATGAAAGATTGTAGATTGTCAGGGACCCCCTAAAGCACGAAGAACAAACCCACAGCCCTGGACAGATGGTAGCGTAGGCCTTGAACGGGTCAATAAAACAGAAATACAGGTCCTGTTGGAATTCTCTACACCTCTGCTGTAGCATCCGGACAGAGAAGATTGCGTCTGTGCTCGACCGCCCCGCCTGAAACCTTATTGGGGTTCGACAAGCCCCTCAGCCTGCCTGACATGGCGATGTTTAATGATCCTTGCCAATACCGTTCCCAGCACACTGAGGAGCGAGATGCCCCTTCAATTGTCACAATCGGTGCGATCCCCCTTCTTAAAGACTTGAACCACTAGGACATCATTTCATCCCTGCGTAACCCGTCCTGTGATCCAGACGGTTTTAATGATATAAGATTACAACAGGTTTTACCGTATCTGGCGATTATGCAGGTGTTAAGTTCTTAACACCTCCGCAAGCCACTCACAGGGGGTGGCTATGTCTTCCATTATTTGAAGTGCCATAGCCCCCATGTTGTACCGTGATGTTATCTGAGCCGGGGGGGGTCCTTCCAGGAGGGGGGGGGGTCCTTCCCGGGGGGGTCCCTCCCTCCCCCAAGATCTCACAGAAATGCTCTGCAAATCTGCGAACTTGTTCCTGGGGGTCGGAGATCAGATCGCCGTTTGACTCCTTTAAGGGAGGCAATCGCGCGCGGCGTGGCAAATCATTCTTTTGATGAAATTAAAAATGATTTGTCATCACACACTCGCACACCCCGTCTCGCAGACACTCACCATTATCGTACCCTCTCCGTTGCGGCAGCAGCTGGCGTGGGGACCAAAGCGGTTGATGTGTCCTGTTACTCACCACACTGCGTCTGTTACTCACCACACTGCGTCTGTTACTCACCACACTGCGCCTGTTACTCACCACACTGCTTCTGTTACTCACCACACTGCGTCTGTTAATCACCACACTGCGTCTGTTACTCACCACACTGACACTTGAGTTACTCACCACACTGCGTCTGTTACTCACCACACTGCGTCTGTTACTCACCACACTGCGTCTGTCACTCACCACACTGACACTTGAGTTACTCACCACACTGACACTTGAGTTACTCACCACACTGCGTCTGTTACTCACCACACTGACACTTGAGTTACTCACCACACTGCGTGTTACTCACCACACTGCGCCTGTTACTCACCACACTGCGTCTGTTACTCACCACACTGCGTCTGTTACTCACCACACTGACACTTGAGTTACTCACCACACTGTGTCTGTTACTCACCACACTGCGTCTGTTGCTCACCACACTGCGTCTGTTACTCACCACACTGCGCCTGTTACTCACCACACTGCGTCTGTTACACACCACACTGACAAAGAGTTACTCACCACACTGCGTCTGTTACTCACCACACTGCGTCTGTTACTCACCACACTGCGTCTGTTACTCACCACACTGACAAAGAGTTACTCACCACACTGCGTCTGTTACTCACCACACTGCGCCTGTTACTCACCACACTGCGCCTGTTACTCACCACACTGCGCCTGTTACTCACCACACTGCGTTTGTTACTCACCACACTGACAGTGAGTTACTCACCACACACTGAGTTACTCACCACCCTAACACTGAGTTACTCACCACCCTGACACTGAGTTACTCACCACACTGACACTGAGTTACTCACCACACACTGAGTTACTCACCACCCTGACACTGAGTTACTCACCACCCTGACACTGAGTTACTCACCACACTGACAGTGAGTTACTCACCACACTGACAGTGAGTTACTCACCACACACTGAGTTACTCACCACCCTGACACTGAGTTACTCACCACACACTGAGTTACTCACCACACTGACACTGATTTACTCACCACACACTGAGTTACTCACCACACTGACACTCAGCTACTCACCACACTGACACTGAGTTCCTCACCACCCTGACACTCAGCTACTCACCACACTGACACTGAGTTACTCACCACACACTGAGTTACTCACCACACTGACACCGTTACTCACCACACTGAGTGACAAGCTATACCGAGCACACTGAGTGAACACCTTTTGCCACCACACACGGACACTGTCAGTAGATTATCCCTCGGTGTGAGTGCTGTTTGGCGAGGTGGGGTCTGGGTAATGATGCTGCTTGTGACACGAGAGTGCGTCACGTAATTGGGGCCTAATTATGTAAATTTATGTCCAGGTATGTGTACACGTGTGCGCGCGCGTGTGGGGAGCGGGGGTGCAAGGGTTAGCGCACTGCGCTAAGAACCACGTCACCCGACTCACATTCACACTCACGACCAAGAGTCCTGAGCTTTCCCAAGGTCGACTCATCCTTGAGCACCTGCTACAACGTGTGATCGCCACCACTGGGGAGACAGAGGTGGACTAGGGAGGTTGCATGGCCACAGCCTCGCGTCCTTAACGTCCCATTATGCACATCGGTCTGCTGTTCCGAAGAAGTGGTTGATGGTCCTACCAGTCTTCGAGAAGGAATGCTCGACATGGCTATCCTGAAAGAGCAGCTCTCGAGAACAATTCTCGTCATACATCGAGCCGTGAGATTTGTTACACTCCGCGCGAAGCGGGCATACGGGTGCAGCGTAACCCTGAGAGTTCCACTGGCATTGCTGAAAAAAGTCTACAACGTTCACCCCGGTGCATTAACCCGTAAACCGAGTACTTAACATACGCAACGTAGGGACGATGATAATTCTGGGGCCCGTGGCAAAATTCAATGATGCCCCCCCCACCACCACCACCCCGTTGGACGCATGTGAGGGCACTCTGGCGCAGTGGGAGGGGGGGTGGAATGGGGCAATTGCCCGGGTTGGCCCAAGGTTTGAATGTCTCCACACACAATGAGACACGTGCCGCGCTCTCACGGATGGGGCGGCCCAGGTTTCCCAATTTAGAAAGCAGTGGGAGCTCCCCGGGGAAAGCGCATGCCGGGCTCGTGCTGCCAAGGGCTGATTGCCACCCTGAGCCGCTTCCCACTCCCGCCGAAATCTCGTGTTTCTCGAGCCCTGCTATACGATCTCTTCCAAATGAGACCTATACCAGAGGCGCGTCATACACAGAACACTTGCGTCACAATGCAAAGCATGTAAGTGCCTTCAGTGACAGTGCTAGCGACGTGGTCTGCTACTCACGGGGATTATTATTATGTCCAAGAATTGTCACTGTAAGTCCATGTGATTGGCACCCACCTATACTCTATACCCACTCGCAGTGTGTACACACTATCGATGTATGGGGTAAGTCTTAACACCATTTCACTCAGTACTATATGTTGTGCATGGTCATCCAATTCTCATCACAGTACAGTAATAATAATTGCATTTTTGAGCGCTTTTCACCCGAGGGTCACAAAGTGCTACACAGAGCTGCGGAGAGAACGGCACGTCATCAACATTAGAACGGAAAATCAGCAACAATAACGTTTTTTGGGTTTTTTTTTTACAAATCCGAGCTGTGGAAAGAACAGTATGTCAACACCATCAGAACGGTTCAACTGAAAGTCAAATAGTCGCCATAAATTATAGGAAATAAAAACGTTCAATTTCCACCACTGGGGCTGACAATGGTAAATAACTCATCTCATTGTCTAAAACCGCTTAGTCCTATAAGGGTCACGGTGAAGCCGGAGCCTATCCCGGCAGACACAGGGCGCAAGGCAAGGATATACCGACGATGGGACGCCAGTCCATCGCCGGGCACTGCGGGGAAATTTAGCCTGCGAGCCAATTAACCTATGCAGCAGCATGCTTTTGGACTGTGGGAGGAAACCGGAGTGCCCGGCGAAAACCCACGCGGACACGGGGAGAGCATGCAAGGCATTTGGCTTCGGCCGAGCCTATGGTCACAGTTACGCAGAATTATATCAGAGAATTACTCTCAAGCGCTGCTCTTTCAGCAGAGCAGCTTCGAGCGTTCCTCCTTTCTCCTTCGCGGAGTTTCACCTCCTTTGTTTGAGACATCATCGGGCTCAATATGTATGTTCTCCCCTTATCTGCGTGGATTTTTACCTGGTGCCTCGCTTTCCCTGGAAACTAAATTGTCCCTCAGTACTCTGCGATGAACTGGCATCCGATTTGGCGTATAGCCCTGCCTTGTTTTTTTCCGGGATTGGATTAAGCGGGGGGGGGGAGGCGGCGGACCGAGAATGATGATGGGGATGGGTTTGACACCAGCACAGCGAGGACCAGGTGCTCACAGCTTGGTAACAATTACCCTGCAGCACGTGTGGAGTAACTGTTGCCTAATTGCGTGTCCCAACCGTTTACATCTCGTTGGCAAATCTGCTAATGGGCAGTGGGGTTTGTGTACAGAGTTTTTTTGCGTAAACCACCGCAGACCGCCCACCCACTACCTCTAAAATCACCGTCATCATCATCACTCTGATTGCGTGAGACCAGATAATATTTCTCCCCGTTTTAATATCAAGTCACATCGGGCGGCACGGTGTTGGGTGCGACGGGTAGTGTCATTGTCTCCCAGAAATTAAGTGCCCGGGTTCACTTTCCGAATGGGGCACCTGTCTGTGCGGCGGAGTTTGCACCGTCTGTACGCATTCGCGGTTATGACCGAGCGGTTCACTCACGACGTGGACTTCAATCATTGACTCACTGAGCTCGAATTCATCTCATTATCTGAAACCGCTTAATCCTATACAGGGTCACGGTGAAGCCGGAGCTTATCCCGGCAGACACAGGGCGCAAGGCAAGGATATACCGACGATGGGACGCCAGTCCATCGCCGGGCACTGCGGGGCAATTTAGCCTGCGAGCCAATCAACTTATGTAGCAGCATGCTTTTTAGACTGTGGGAGGAAACCGGAGTGCCCGGCGAAAACCCACGCGGACACGGGGAGAGCATGCAAACTCCACACAGAAAGGCACCCGAGCCGAGAGATTCGAATCCGGGACCTTCTTGCTGTAAGGCGACAGCGCTAACCACTGGGCCACCGCGCCGCCCATCTCGCGCGATACACAAACATATTTGGCCAGACATATTTTACACTCACATGAGCGTTGAAATGTGTCCGCTCTCTCTGACCGACCCGGTACATACGAGTCGGCCAGACGGACATTCATCCAGCCGCTCGCATTTGCCCAACCAATGACCCGAGGCTCATGCCGCGGCTGCCCCGCTTCATTTCCCAGGGCGGTTAGCGCCGATTCGTTGCCCCTAACCGGTCCTGACAGAGGCAGCCTCCTCCTCCACTTCCTCCTCCTCCGCATGGAAACCACTCTCATCGACTTTAGCAGAAATAATGTTTTTTTTTGTCGTTACGCTAAACAAACCGGGGGCGGTTATCGGACACAAAAGAAGCACTTTTTGGGAAGAGGGGCCGCAGGCGCGATTATTTGTCGCTCATCTCAACCAGCCGCCTTAAAAATCGTATTATCATTATTTATTATTGTGTTTGAGGCACTTCGAGTAGCCGCTTTACAGCCCGCCCGCCCCCCCTTCAAGGTCGACTAAACTCTGAAAACCAGAGTGATTCTGGGACCCCAGACAAAATTCAATGATGCCCACTTCCTCCACCATACTGATTAAAAACCATCATACGAATGAATGTTGCAATGGCTTTCAAATTCTATATTACATTCAATATCTCATCTCACCCCATCTCATTGTCAGACACTGCTTAGTTCTGTACAGGGTCGCGGTGAGCCGGAGCCTATCCCGGCAGACACAGGGCGCAAGGCAGGGAAATACCACGATGGGACGCCAGTCCATCACCGGGCACTGAGGGTAATTTGGTCTGCAAGCCAATTAACCTATGTAGCAGCATGTTTTTTGGACTGTGGGAAGAAACCGGAATGCCCGGCAAAAACCCACGCGGACACGGGGAGGGAACTCGCAAACTCCACACAGAAAGGCGCTCGATCTGAGATTTGAACCCGAGATCTTCTTGCTGTGAGGTGACAGCGCTACTCACTGGGCCACCGTGCCGCCCTTCATTCAATATATTTGCTCTAACACAGCCCCAAGCAGTAAACAAGCATTATTGTATAAACATGTTATTGTTGTTGGTTTGCCATTCATACGTTGTTGTTGTTGTTGCTGCTGACATGCCATTCTATCCACAGCTCTGTGAAGCGCGTTGTTACTAATCCATTGCGAAACTATTGTGGAATTTTCCGCGTGGCTGAACATGGCTCAGCCACACAGTCGCTCACACACCCCCTCTTCTCGGTAATTGCCTGAGTTGCCCCACGGTTAAGGCCCCGGGAACGATCGCAGCGGTGCGCAGGGGGGGTTCAATGTCCGGCGATAGCGCCGCGCGAATGAGTCTGCGTGCTTTGCGCCGTCCCCACCAAGGAGCTGTGCTCGCTAATAGGAATGATGAATTGATTTAGCGGATTGACTCAAGAATATGGGCGACGCGGTAGCGCAATGAGTAGCGCCCCTGCGCGTCACAGCAGGAAGGTCCCAGGTTCGATTCGTGGCGCGAGTGCCTTGCAGTGTAGGGTTTGCGTATTGTCTCCCCGTGTTCGCGTGGATTTTCGTCGAGAACTGCGCTTTCCTCCCACCGCCCAAAGACACGCTGCTGCCAAGATTAATTGGCCTGCTGAGTAAATTGCCCCAAAAAAAGGGCCCTGCGATGTACTGGCGTCACAAGCTGGGTAGAGCCCCGCCTTGCGCCGTGTGTCTGCCGGGACAGGCTCCAGCCCCCTGTGACCCTGTACCGGATTAAGCGGGTACTGATTCTGAACTGATGTAGAGTTTCATTGACCGATGGTGCGTGCGAATCGCTCTGACAAGCGTTGCACCTCTCTCCTTCGCAAAGGACAGGATTTAGACGTTTGTCCATCGTGGACGTGACGGAGTCAGAGACGCTTACATAGTGGTGAGTAAAGCAACGGCCCAGGGGTCGCATGGACCGCGTACAGACAATTTACCGTCTCGAGGAGGAAATCAGCAGGTGACGGAGCGTCGCAAAATATGATCTTTGAGATCACTCATTGAGAAATGCTCTTAAGGGGCTGGCCTTTCAAGTTAACCGTGTCGAGCGCTCCCCTTCTCTCCACTGTGATCCCTGGGCCGCGCTTTGTTTACCACTTCGTGAACTTGTCTAACCCCGTAATTCTGTTGCGAGGGTCTGTCTGAGCGTCCTAGGGTGAAAAAAACCAACTTAATGTCACGACCAATCAGACCCAGCGACGTTTCAAGTTTGTAAATTGTCGTTGACTTGGCGGCATAACCGCAGCTGGACACTCACATTTGTCGAATCTCATCTCATTATCTGAAACCGCTTAACCCTATATAGGGTCACGGTGAGCCGGAGCCTATCCAGGAAACACAGGGCGTAAGGCAGGAATACATCCGACGACGGGACGCCAGTCCATCGCCGGGCCTTGCGAGACAATTTTAGTCTGCGAGCCAATCAACCTATCCAGGAGCATGCTTTTGGACTGTGGGAGGAAACCGGAGTACCCGGCGAAAACCCACGCGGACACGGGGAGAGCATGCAAACTCCACACAGAAAGGCACCCGAGCCGAGAGATTCGAACCCGGGACCTTCTTGCTGTGAGGCGTCAGCGCTAACCACTGGGCCACCGCGCCGCCCTACATTTGTCGAGTCTACAAAGTTAACACCGACATGGGCTTGTCACGGCTCGATGCATGACAATTTCTCGCCAAAGATGTTCCTCCGCAACAGCCGTGTCAAGCGCTCCCCATGAATGCCTGATGATGTCTCCAGCGTGGGAGGCGAAATGTCGCAGGGAAAGGGGGAGCGCTCAGTGACGCGGCTATCCCTTAGAAGCAGCTTTGTAGGGCGATGCTCAAAGGTAATAGTACGCTACTGTGAATTATTGCACGCGTTACTAATGAACCCTTCGCGACCAATATCTTACATGCATCGAACCCTTCACTCTCGCGTTGGACAAGTTCCGTAACAGGTCGCAAATCCTCAAAATCACAGCAAAAATAACCTGCATTCGATTCCTGGCTCAGGTGTCTTTCTATGTGCAGTTTGCGTGTTGTCTCCCCGTGTCCGCGTGAGTATAGCCGTGCCTTGCACCCTCGCTCTGCTGAGATAGGCTCCGGTCCCCCGCAACCCTAAATAGGACCAAGCGGGTACCCGGCAACACCAATGCGCTCGCCGCAAGAACACCGAGAACTCCACGCAGAAAGGCGCGCAAGCTGGGAACTCCACGCAGGATCTTCTTGCCGTGAAGCGACAGCGCCGGTCATTGCGCCAGCGCACCAGCCTCGTTAATGAAACCGCTTGCCAGTTGGAGCTCAGCCCGGCGCTGCAGCCACCCTACCCCACGTTGGCCGCTAATAAACAACTCGCTTGAGAATTTCCCGGGCTGTCTGATAATGTACTGGCGTCACAACCTCGATATAGCCCCGCCTTGTGTCCCTGTGTCTGCTGGGATAGACCGGAGTCCTATACAGGACTAAACGGGTACTGATACTGAAGTGAACTGCCGGAACACCTTATCTATCCCCCGGTTTTAAAGAAATCTATGGTTGATCACACTGACGTATAATAATTCTTAACCGATCTCCGACATACCATTCACTCTAAAGGTTCATGAGAACGGTAATGAATCAGTGACAAGATCACTTTAAAAACAAATGTTTATTTAAGAAATTCCAAGCTGGCGTCGCGACCCATTCGTACCACTTGCTCCCATCTCTAGCGCTGGCTCCCATCTCTAACGCTGGCTCCCATCCCTAACGCTAGCTCCCATCTCTAGCGCTGGCTCCACACTACTGCGTGTTGGGTCATAGCCTCCTGGCAGCAGATTTGAGCCACGCAGTCCTTGTTGTGATGCTTGACCTAACAGAAAAACGTTAGTTATGAACAATTAAACATCACTCAAACCACAGCCTTCAGAGAACATTCTGTCCCAGCATCAGATCTAAAAAAAACTGGACTTGAGTCGAGTTTCTCAAAAAAAGTCCATGACTACAACCCACGCAGCAGCAGCAGCAGCACCGGCATCCTGCCCTGGGATTGAGGCATTTCCACTACTGGCTTGAATTTGTCAAAGAGCACCGCTCCCTATGATTGCATTTAGTTATTATCAATACTCGCTTAATACTGTACGGGGTCATTGGGGGGTGGGATTCTATCCCGGCAGACATCCAGTGCGAGGCGGGGGCTATACCCAGGATGTAACGCTAGTACATCGCAAGGCCAATTAACCCAGGTAGCAGCGTGTCTTTGCATGGTGGGACGAAACTGGAAAACCCGGCGAAAACTCACGTGGACACGGTGAGAGGGGACACGCAAACTCCACATAGAAAGTCACCCGGGCCGGGAACCAAACCCGGGACTGCTTGCCGTGAGGCGACAGCGCTACTCACTGCGCAACCGCGCTGCCTTTCTACGAATACGACCTTGACATTTGATTTCAAAACCCAAATAACGTGAGTTTTCAAGCTGTTCACAAGAGACTCAATATCAAAAGGACAAGTAATACCATCAGCAATCCGCCCACTAAGCGTATAAAACAAGTTATCGGACTGTAAGGCACGGGGCGCACAAACGCCCGTTGTGATTAACCACTTACAGGCATTAGAAACTCGTGCCTTCGCAAAGCGGAATCTGTTCAACACGACCTGTCTCTCCACAGCCACAAGCTCCCAACATTCTGGTGGCTAACCACAGTAATACATTCATAATATTTTCCACCAAGATTACAAAACACATTAAGGACTCACGATGGATTATAACCAAAAACGCTGCAAAATTTAATCCCTATTTATACTGTAATTGTCTCATCTCATCTCTCATCTCATTATCTGAAACCCCTTAATCCTATATAGGGTCACGGTGAGCCAGAGCCTATCCCGGAAACACAGGGCGTAAGGCAGGAATACACCCGACGACGGGACGCCAGTCCATCGCCGGGCATTGCGGGACAATTTTAGTCTGCGAGCCAATCAACCTATCCAGGAGCATGCTTTTGGACTGTGGGAGGAAACCGGAGTACCCGGCAAAAACCCACGCGGACACGGGGAGAGCATGCAAACTCCACACAGAAAAGCACCCGAGCCAAGAGATTCGAACCCGGGACCTTCTTGCTGTGATGCGTCAGCGCTAACCACTGGGCCACCGCGCCACCCTACTGTAATTGTGCAGAAGACAAAATCGAGAAAGCCGTTCTCTAGCGCCACAGAAAGATGGCAGCAGCAATGTACAGTTGAGGAACCAGTGAAGAGGCGAATATCGTTCCGATGACATCTCTCTCATCGAGGATAGTACCAGGATTGTGCCGAGATGCTCATCACCCAAGCCGCTATCTCACGGGCAGCGGAATGCCTTACATCTCATCCAAACTGGCCACTAGGTGCTATCACCTTTCCCACAGGATATAAAAAAAAAAAATTAGCAACAGTGCAACGCATTCTGAACTCATTCACCGCTAGTCTACAAGTGGCTACGCGGGTGTTAAGAGACTGAACCGGGCAGCGTTTTACGGGGGTGTGGGTAGGATCCACACAAGGTTGGGATCCACACTCGCTATGCTGTAATCACAACAAAAACATCGATTCAATGCCGCTACTTGATCCATATTTAAATAAAAAGTGCTAAACCAAGTTAATAAAGTGTCAGCTTTGCTTTGCACGAGTCACTGATGCAGGGTGCGAGACCATTAGCCTCACACCTGTAGCTGCCTGATTTACTGCAGTGATGTAGGTTATGGGTTGACTGAGTACTCCCCACTACATCCACACACAGTGTGCACACACACACACGGGGGAAGCTGGCTCCAGATAAAATCTTCCCAGGTGACAGCCCGTCGCGGGTTGCGACGAAGAAGCGACCATCGTGGTCAACGGTTGGCACCGGCGAGCGGGTCAGGCTGCCCGTCGCGCCCGTCACTGTCGCGCCCGTCGTGCCAGCCCTCGCGCAGTAGGAAGCGCGTGGCATCGCAGGCGCCCTGCTCGTAGAACGTGCGCAGCTCGTCACGAGCCGGCGGGAAGAGCGCCAGGTTCGCTCGTCGCAGATTCTGCAGGTTCACCTGGGGGGCGCCGACGGGGGAGGGGTGGGCGAGGTGAGCGCGGTGAGAGAGAGGTGAGGGGAGGTGCGGGAAGGAAGCCAAGGTGAGGTGACCCTAAGGGAGGTTGACGGAGATGACAGAGATGAAGGGAATGGCGGCAAGATGGAACAATGTTTGGCAAGTTAGGATACATAGAGGCAGGGCGGGGTTACTGTAGTCGGGTGGGGGCACCGTGGCATGGGATGTGACCTCCGTTCCAGGGTGGGGGCACTGTGGGATGAGACGTGGGCACGGTGGCAGGGTGGTGGCACCGTGGCATAGGATGTGGGCACGGTGGCAGGGTGGGGGCACCGTGGCAGGGTAGAGGGACCGTGGCGTGGGGCGCGGGCACCGCGTCAGGCTGTGGGTGCCCACCATGATGTCCTGCTTAGCGAAGTTGGCGTAGAGCTCGAACGGGTTGCGATCGTGAGGACACACGTCGTGCTTGCCGCTGAAGGGCGACACGGTGATGGTTCGGCTGCCCGGCAGTAGCGGCAGGCTATCCGTGAAGCCGCCGTCGAACCATTTCTGAGGTTGGGGGGGGGGGGCACGGGCAGTTAGCGAGCGCCCGTCACACAGAGCCCGAGGTCGAAACGGCATCACAGCCGCATAGTTCCCACCGTGGCATGGTTCTCTCTGGACCCCTCCAGCAGGCCGCGAGCACCACCTGGTGGACCGTGGAGACCAGACCCAAGCGGGCCTTGATATACACAATGTTGAGAACCCCTGGAGGTGGGAACCCCAAATATGCGCGCGTGCGCTCTTGCCCACGGGCCTGCGGTTCACGTGACTTGCGTGCGAGTGTGCAAGACAACTGTAGATAATGGTCGCGACACCCGAGGTGTAATTACGCGGGCAGGTGACACCGGGGTGCAACTGCGATGCTGCCACCATCACCGCTGCTCAGGAATAAGGCGCAGGGAATTTCCACTCACGTCGCAATTTACAAACGAGCATGAAATTACCGCCGGGTCCTAATTGAGCGTCTCGCTGCTTGTTTGAGAGATGGGGCAGCATTTACCTCCACAAGGTCTATCAGAGACACCGGTGGAATTCCACCAGTTTGTCCTTGTAATATAAGCATACATTACACCTTGTGCCCATGTAAAACAATCCTATAGCCACTCTGCCGTCTGGGAGTGATTTTTCTTCCAACAGCATGAGATCAATGCAAGTGAAGCTCTGTCCCTGTCTCAACGTTCAGCTTCTCAAGTGCTGCTCCTTTGGGATAGCCCTGTCGGGCATTCCTTCTCTCTCCTTTGTGACGTTTCACGTCACACCTTGGCGGCATCATCAGGCTAACGAGGGAGGCGAAATGTCACGAAGGAGAGAGGAGGAACGTTTGACACGGCCATCCAGAAAGAACAGCCCTTGAGAGCGGTGCGAGGGAGTGAGCAGAAAGGGGCGTACGATGAACTGCTGTGTGGACGGTGCGAGAGTGAGTGCATTCGTGGAAGAGTTATTGAGTGGGAGAGAGGATGGGAGAATGAGTTGCTGTGACCTGCAGTTCGGGGCCTGAACACACTGTGGCTGAGTTTGTTGGGTAGGTGGCTGCGTGGCTGCGTGGGTGACTTTTGTTTCTAGGTAAGATGGGTGATTGGGGTTTTTTAAGGCGAGAGGGTGGTTTAATAGGTGGGCTAGTGTGCCGTTGTCACCCGCAGTGTAGGGGTTGACCAGGAGTGAGTGAAACATACACAGCGGGAACGCTCGACACGAAACAACGGCTACTGAGAGCGAATCCCATCGCGCCAACTCACCTCCCCCATGTACTCGACGGCGCCCAGCCCCGCGTAGCCGGGCACAAAGCTGCTCGCCAACAGCACCTGCAGCACAACACAGATATCCCCTTGCAATATTAATCGAGTCAAGGATTAAGCATTGTTAGCAAGCACCTATAGAGCTGGCATGGAACACAAGGGGGTGGGTGGCTAACTCCACGCCCGGCCGGTGGCAACGTGTACACGCCACGCCAGGTACTCGTTTGAGGCTGAGTCGATACAGGGCAGGCCCAGGACCGGTTCATAAAATCGCCACTGGGCGTTGGTGGCCGCGAGCAGGAATGGAAATCGAGTTGCTGGGTTCATAGCGTGGTGCGCTAACCGCTGTGCCACCGCTCTCCAGCAGCAACTGTACGGTCAAACCAATATAGCAACATCCACCATCCGTACGCGAAGTAGCGGTGATGTCGCCACAGCGCTTGTAGCAGGCCAGGTGTACCTTGAGGCCAGGTGTACCTTGAGGCCAGGTGCACCTTGAGGCCAGGTGCACCTTGAGGGTAAGTGAAGTGTCAAAGTCCTGCTGACAGGGGATTACAGGACAGACTCGGATATCATGAGTTGACTTAGATCTCATCTCATTGTCTGAAACCGCTTAGTCCTATACAGGGTCACGGTGAGCCGGAGCCTATCCCGGCAGACACAGGGCGCAAGGCAAGGATATACCGACGATGGGACGCCAGTCCATCGCCGGGCACTGCGGGGCAATTTAGCCTGCGAGCCAATTAACCGATGCAGCAGCATGCTTTTTTTTGACTGTGGGAGGAAACCGGAGTGCCCGGCGAAAACCCACACGGACACGGGGAGAGAACATGCAAACTCCACACAGAAAGGCACCCGAGCCGAGAGATTCGAACCCGGGACCTTCTTGCTGTGAGGCGACAGCGCTAACCACTGGGCCACTGTGCCGCCCGAGTTGACTTAGATGAGTATTTGAAATCAAAACACAACAACAATTCTAATGTTAACCAATTTTTGCCTTATGATGCCATAATTTAATTCAATGGGCCTCCTCCTATCCACGTCACATGACACACCTGCACATATCCTGCCAAGGGTGTTTACTACATTGCAAAACTGCACGGCTCACCAAAGTGCTTATATCTTTTGTTACCAGCACATTCAACACCCTAGTCAGGGATAAGTAGGCATTCCAATTATGCATCACAATAATTCAGCTCAAGTAAATTTTGATGCTCTTTCTCTTTACATCTATTTTACAATTAGCGAATTGGTAAAGGCCCTCCCATAAGTCTTGTAATTAGTGAGAGGTTGTTTTATCAAACTTCGCCACCGCCAGGCAGCAAGAGTTTTTTGAAGAACCATGACATTAGCTCCGGGCCAGAAATCAGGTCGGGTCACCAAGCGGCAGTAACCACTGTGGCACCGCTCCAACCGTGCTCACACTCTACAGGAATCGGTAAAGTCTCACCAGGCTTCACCACACCGGTGAGTGTGGGTGGTCACGAAATTGCCCACTTCAGGCACCTTCCTCAACACGACAACTTCGATCCTCCAATATGGGCTGCATGTGCCCAGGTCGCACCTCCATTCGATGGGTGACAGAGCCTTCTGGCGCACTGCTCCCAGACTCTGGAATGCCCTCCATTGGAGATTCGGTCAGCTGAGTCCCTAGGCATCTTCAAATCTCGTCTCAAGACTCACTTGTCCCGTAAGGCTTTCAAGCCCTCTGGCTAGGACTGTTGATGCGGCTCAATGTTGTAATGCAAGGATGATGGCTTTCTGCCAACCGGCGCCTGCTCGGGAACATTGATTCCTTGTTTGTTGAAGAATTATTTTTTTTCAGCTTACTTTATGTCCTATAATTTATTGCCACTATTTGACTTTCAGTTGAACTGTCCTGATGTTGTTGTTGCCATGCCGTTTTCTCCTCAGCTGGGATTTGTAAAACAACCCCCAAAGGTTATTGTTGCTGATTTCCCGTTCTTATGTCGTTGTTGTTGACGTGCCGTTCTCTCCACAGCTCTGTGTAGCGCCTTGTGATCCTTGGGTGAAAAGTGCTCTATAAATGCAATTATTATGCATGGAGTGCTGGCTGAGGTTGTAGGGCAGTGTGCTTAAAAGTGCGCCACCGCTCTTCATTCCTTCACCACTGCTCTGTTATTCTCTATCATCGCCCTTCATCCATTCTAACCGCTTGCTGTGAAGCTGCGTTTACACGTAAAACATGTTACTTGCTGCTGCTGCGTTAGCAGTGGGGCACAAGAGCAACGAAGCACATTCGTGAATAACACAGCGTGGCCGAAAATAAAAATATATGAGGTGATGTTTCAGGCAATAGTCCTCATTTGTTTACGCGTAATGATAATGCGTTACATTTTCATCGCATCTTTGGGGGGGGAGAAGGATACGCATTCAGCTGGCGCCAACCCGCAGACACCGCTTCCCTATATATTATCATCCAATTAATTGGAGATCTGTTTGATTGTGAGCGAAAACCACAGAACCTGGAGGAAACCCGCGCAGAACAGAGGCAGAACACACAAACCCCACACAGAAAGGCGCCAGACGTGTAAATCGAACCGCCTCAGGCAGAATCGAACCACCTCGGGCAGGATATTATTTTGGCGAAGCACGGATGTTACCACTGCAGTCACCCTGCCACCCATAAAGAAGGATCCATTGCCCGAAATGTCGCCTATTATATATTTCTTTCGTTCAAGGCCGTGCACAGTGTTATTGACGAGCGTGTTGAGGTTTTATTTGACGGCTATTTCGAGCACCGTTCGCCATGTGGTTGCCAAATCAGGCATCGGTGACCATCGTAGCCCCTGAGTCACACCCTCCGGGGACTTCAAACTCGACCCGTGCTTTAGCAACCGGTAAATCAGCCCTTTGCTGTGGAATAACATCGCCAATCATGTTGCAAGCCACAACACCCGCGCTATCTAATAATATGCAAAGCGTTACACGAAAGCTAAACCCATCGCAATACGATCCCGCGAGCTGGGAACCCGTGGCGACAGGCGACTAAATGGAGCACGAGTCTCCCACAGGTGTGCTCATAGAAATCGCTGGCAGGAGACGACACCGGGCGAACTAATCTCGAGGTGTCTCGTGTCTTTAAATTGGCACTTGTGACCAGCGCTTGCTGCGACAAGTACATCTAGGCTGAGTTGGCTATCGGTTATATGCTTAAATTCATACGTGTCTGCGCAGCCCCACCATCCAAAAACACACTGCTGCCTTGGCTAATTGGCCTGCTGAGTGTAAGTTGCCCCCAGTGCGCTGTGATGAACTGGCGTCACATCCTGGGTAAAGCCCCGCCTTGCGCCCTCTGTCTGCTGGAATAGGCTCTGGCACTCATCAACCCTGTACGGAATTAAGTGAGCATTGATAATGATGATGTCTGTGTATGAGGGCGTTTGGACTGTACTCTATACGCCTGAACACTTCGGTGGGGAGTGGAGGCATAGCGGTTAGTGGGCTGCACTACAAACCCGGAAACACAAGTGTGATTCCAACTCCTGGCCAACACCGGTGACAAATGTCTGAAGCGGTCCTGGGCCTCCTTTAGGTCCACTCAGCCTCAAATTAGTACCCGGTGCAGTGCGTAAACATTGCCACTGGGGAGACGAAGGCAGCCGGACATTAATAATAATAATAATTGCACTTCGATGGCAGGGTGGCGCGGTGGCCCAGTGGTTAGCGCTGTCGCCTCACAGCAAGAAGGTCCCGGGTTCGAATCTCTCGGCTCGGGCGCCTTTCTGTGTGGAGTTTGCATGCTCTCCCCGTGTCCGCGTGGGTTTTCGCCGGGTACTCCGGTTTCCTCCCACAGTCCAAAAGCATGCTCCTGGATAGGTTGATTGGCTCGCAGACTAAAATTGTCCCGCAATGCCCGGCGATGGACTGGCGTCCCGTCGTCGGGTGTATTCCTGCCTTACGCCCTGTGTTTCCGGGATAGGCTCCGGCTTCACCGTGACCCTATATAGGATTAAGCGGTTTCAGACAATGAGATGAGATGAGATATATCATGGCTATAATTCATAGCAGAGCATAAAATAAGCGATAAAAATTATAGTTGAACAAACGAAGGAACACGTGTTCCTGAGCATGTGCAGGTCAGCAGCGAGCCACTGTGCCTTGCCGGCCTTCTTCGGTGCTACTCGTTAGCAGGACTTGACCCTACAGTCCGTTTCGGCTGCATGGGGGACCTCCGCATTTCTTCGTGATTGCGCACGAATGCGGAATAGATATTCCTGCACTACCCTCTGCTGTCCGCAAGTGCTAATCACAGCTGCTGTGTACACTGTGGTCACCCGTGTAAGCTCGAGCGAGGCTCATGCCAAGCTGAGCTCCCGGGAGTCGCGACGAGATGGGGCGCACCGACGCTGGACAGGCAGTGTAAACTCCCCGCGTATCCGTGCGAGTCTACGATTCATGTCGCGGGTAAATACGTGCGATTGTAACCAACAAAGCAGCTGCTGTACCGGATAATCCACTTACCAAGTGCAGCGCTACGTCCTGTCCAATATAAAAAAAAATATTTGCCGAGCATCATGTTCTTGAAGCGTATAACGTTACACTACAATTTCATACACCTGCCTAAATAACACGCACCTCGCTTCAAAGCGTTTTTTTTCTTCTATTTACTATTTGGGCAAACAAGGCCGCACTTTGGGAGCGATTAGGCTCATCCCGAGCGGAATAATCTCACACCCGCTCCGTAAGAGGCTTCCAATTCCCGATCCGCGGCATTATGGGCGTGCGCATGGGATCACCACCACCGTAAAGTTGATTCTCGTGATCGCATCACCCTCGGACCAAAAAGCTGGAATCGAAGAGCCGAATGCGGCGATTTGGTGTCCGGGTTGAGGATTTAACCACCAACCACTATCTCTCACTCTGGCTGGCAGGGCGACCATGCAGCGGTAACATCTGCGTCGCCTCACAGAGCGGCGGTTCTGCCCGCGGCGGTTTGAGTCCCACCTCGGGTGCATTTCTGCGAGGAGTTGTGCGTGTTCCCCCCCCACCCCCCATGTTCTGTGCGAGTTTCTTCCTGGTTATCCGTTATCCTGCCACGACTAAAAACACTCATTCATTAGCCGATGACATCATAACATACAGGACGCAGTGATTAACAAGTGTTGGCGCCGGCTACCCGCGCGGCTGCCTTCCCTTTCGCCGCCTCTCTTCTCTTTCCTCGCGCCTCTCAGTCGTTCTCTCTCTGAACGAATACCTTCGACACTGACCGAATATGTGCGGCGCATTCTCATCTCATCTCATTGTCTGAAACCGCTTAGTCCTATACAGGGTCACGGTGAGCCGGAGTCTA